>BJBW01003677.1:71836-208669 GCA_004320125.1 Scolopax mira | reverse complement strand
CTTCCAACTCCAAAAAAATTCAGTGAAATTCAGTAAAATCTGTGGTTTTATTTACACTCTTTACTTCTCTCTTCTTTGCCGTGTTGGGCCTGCCGGCTCCTTTCCCAAGAGTTTCTCCCATCCTCTATCATGCTGCCCCTGGCAGCTGGAATCCACTCCCACCACCAGTGCCACCTCCTCGAGCCTTCAGTTCCTTCTCTGAAACACAGGATAGTTGCAAGGCCAGTACCAGCTCCAGGGTACTGCTAACTAAAACTAAACAATCCCGCCTTCTCTGGACACCTCCACCCTCAGGTAAATGTGATTTCTCCACCACAAGTTGGGTGGTTATCTTGGTCTGGTTAGAAGACAAGCTCCTTGAGGCACAGGTTAACCTTAGGCTATTGTCTGTACCAGCCCAGGTACACACACCACGGCCACATACCTCCCAGTAACAAACATAACGCCAGCCCACGGAAGTCAGGAGCTGTCACACTCTTAAAAGCTTTCCAAGCTGCAGGTTTCAAAAGTAAAGCGCTTAAGGAATTGTCAGTCATATCGAAGGAAGAGGAATAAGTCAAGTTTAAAGGGTTATTATCATGTATGGAGAAAATAGTTAAAAAAATAAAATAAGTTCTTCCAGCTCCTCAAAGCAAAGTACAGATGGAATATATATTGCTTGCCCTGATTGACTCTCTGGAACACTTTTGCTGCCTCAAGTTCGTTCTTTTTCCCTCACACAAGTGTGTAAATAGCCAGATATTTGCACAAATGAAAACAGATCAATCCTTTTGCAGATTTCTGGAAGGACTGCACAAGAACTCTCCGGTTAGAGATGCTGTCATTTATAAAAACCTCCTAAGAAAGATCTTCTGAGTCATTGTTGAAGCCACCAAGAAGACTGAGGTAATTATTACTACCTCCTGTTTTTAAGCAAACTCTGTAGCACAGTTAAACCACAAAAACATCACTTGCAAAATGAAATCAAAATCTCAGTAGATTTGAAAGCTTTTAATATCACCTATTAGCCAGTTATCAGAAGACCAAGAAGTAAAATGGGGAAGACAAACCGGCAGGAAATGTGTAAAGATAATTAACTAATGATATCTAAAGAGGGATGTTTCCCAAAAGATTCAGAGGCTCCACTTAGTTCAAATGACAGACTCATAATAACTTGGGGTTTTATCTATAAGTACCTTCTGAAGTGCAGAATGCTGAATCTAATTTTATTTGGACTGAAGTCAGTGAGAGATCATTCACTGTTTTCCTGTACAAACATTCTTCTGAGTCAACAGAGACTACTATGAAACATCCTTACGTCAGCATTTGAAAAATGGAGATGCACACAGTGTCACAATTGAGACAGCACATGTCACAGTCGGTACTCACAACTTTGACTGAGTTGCAGTAGGCTTTGGCAAAGATGGGATATCTGAGATTAGTTTACTTAAAAAGATCCAAATAAGACCATTGGTCTTAGTATTTTAACTTATTTAATAATAAGACCATTTACTTAGTATTTTAACAAGGGTCTGTGTACTCAGGAGAGTCTACACATAAATTGCCATAAATGATGCATGTGATATCCATAAGCAGAAGAACACTGCATGTTTCAAGAGACTGGGAAGAACAAATGTAGTGGTACCTATCCAGGAGAAGATTCATCTGAGGCCTATTCTTGTTTCTGTTGAATTGAACAATTAACTAAATCAACAAGAAGTCATTCAAAGGTTCCAAGTATCCTAAAGACCTCATTCTTTCATTTATAAGCAAATCTTCCGAAGCATGATTTTAAAAGGTAAAAAAAAATGTAAATAACTTATGATGACAAAAACGAAACAAAATTGTGTCATTCTGCTGCTGTAAAAAATGGATAAATGACTGCAAAGTCTCTCTACCTCCATGAATACATTTCTGTACACTTTTTTACAGATATTGGTGAAAAATGGAACCAGACTGAAGCCATTAGAGACTCTGGTTTACTTGGCAGAGGAAGACAGTATTACTTAAACATAGAAATTTTTGGAGTAGTTTTTGGTTTCTTGTTTGTTTTAGTTGTTTTGTTGTTATTGCTGTTGCTGTTGTTGTTCTTCCTGTTGTTCATCTGCATGTTTTGTTCCTGCAGCTACAAAGTTTGGAAGACCTACCTGTTCTAAATGGCATTAATGAAAAAAACGTGGACTCGGAAAGAGGTGAGGATGCACTACCAGTTTCTGTTTCTGAGATATTTTGTGTAGAAAAGCAAATATTAAAAGTAAAATGCTCACTCGAGCCTCACCAATTTTGTAAACATTTGCAAATGCAGTGCTAAGACTTGTTGACCTAAGTTGTACCAGCTGCTTAAGTGTTAAAGACTTTACCTTTCTTCACACCGAAGCAGCAGGGAAGGAGAGATGTAGAGGAGGAACTTGCAATTAGGAACAACATAATTGATCATCCAAAGAGCAGCTGGAAAATTTGCCTGCTGATGGACAAACTGCTGGTGAAGGTTTCAGGATGTTTAATACTTAACACCCAAGACTACACTATGCTCAAAGAATTTATGGACTTCAGGACAAACTACCTGGCACCAGTGCTTTCTGCTTGGCCTTCTGCGTTACTTAAACCCACAGACCTATATTTTCAGAATTGTTTCTCCACTTGAGGTTAGCTAAATACATTTATCAGCTACATTTTGCATTAGCGAGATTTTCCTTAAGAAGCTAACTGAGTATCTCTTATTTACATTGACTGGTTTTTATTGCTGCTTATGGGGTTGAATCCTCTTAAATCACATATTAATGATATTATTGAGGTTTGTGCTTGCTGAATTACAATGGTGTAGTCAACTAAGAAAATTTCATCTCTGGAATTTTAATAAAAACAGCTATTCAATGACTTATCAGGAAGTGGGAATATTTTTTCGCATATATGATTTTTTCCCTCAAATGAGTCATCTCAGCTTAGCCCTCAGCATTAAGGTTTGATTCCACAAAGTACTTAAACACAAGTGTAACTTTAAACATATGACTGGTGGTACTGTTTCAAAAATAGCCCCATCAGTCATGCCCCTAAGTTTACAAATGCTGAAAGACCTTGTTGAATCAGCAGCTTCAGCAAAATTGGCAAACTCGCATTGGTCTGGATCACATTTAGTTGCCTTTTTTTTTTTTTTTAAAGCATAGGTCTTCAAAACAAGAAAACCAGTGGGAAAAATCCATGATTCAACTGACAGTAAACAGAGGACATGGTGATAATGGACAAACATACAATACCGTGAAACTGTGCCTATTAATAGAGGATTGCACGCAAAGACAGACAAAGCCTCAAGCCACACCAGGCGAGTGGTCCATTTCTAAACCTATTTTGTTCAAACACATACCAGCAGCCTTAACTACAGATTGAGTTACCAAACATACAGTAGTGCAATAAAACCCTAGCAATTGATCACAATAAAGCTAGAATTTTGTCAAAAAATAGTCAAATATTGCTATATAAAAGAATTTTCCAGTACAGTAACACTGAATGGAGTCGGGAAGCCTTTGGGATATGTATTTTATTTTTCCATTGAGTTTGCCTCCTTTCAGAACATAAACAAAGGGTGCACAGTGCTGCCTGCTTTTTCAGGAAAAAAGGTTTCTGTCGATCGCTTTCATGTGCAGGATGCGTGTCCACCTTTTCCATCACGAAGAGGTTTGTGTTTTGACACAAACACCGCAGAAGAAGTTGCCAGGGATCCAAAAGAGGCTCTGTACGAACCAGCGATAGGCAGTAAATAATCTCATTCATGATAGGCCTTTATAGGGCAAATCCTGACCATACTAGGGGTCAGTGAGTGAAGAAGCTGCTCCTGGCCTCCAGAGCTAGAATTCACCCCAAAACTCCACTGGCAGTCCTGCATACGAGTATGCCCATCCCATTTCTAGTGTTGAAAATCTAAAGCTTCTTTTTCAGTCGTGGTTAAAATTGCATCCGATTTGGTCCCATGGGATTTCAAACTTTGACATATCTACCCATGCTTTACATATGCAGCCATGAAGGGCAAAATAGAAAGCAGCTTAGAGCTTAGAGGAACCCAGTTTCTCTTTCTTTTTGAACAAATTTGAGCTCCTTAGTCCTCCCTTGAAACAATCAGAAAATTACCCAAATCAAGCTGTAAATTAAAGAGAAGTATTTCAAGATCACTGGAAGGACTTAAGTGATCAAATCTTGCTAATGGTTGACAGGAACTTTGCATACAAATTGGTGGAGGAAGAGTTCACCCCACTCCCTTCCTAACAGAACACATTTGCCCTCTGGTGATCTCTCCCTGTGGACTACAGAGAGGGAGGAGAGCCACCAAGCAAGGCTGACCATAGGCGAGATCAGTCTTTCTCTTGGACTTGTTTTGAATACTGACTCTCAGATGCTGACCCAGGACTTGGTATTAAAATGAGCATCTCCCAGTGGCCCAGCCAATTCCCTTCTGCTTTCTTGAAAAGGCAAGTCATTTTGTGAAACCCCAAGCAGGGGTCCTTACAAACGATTGTCCGTATATAGCGGGCCTGCCATGGGAAAGGGAAAACGGAGGGAAAACACGTTTGCCATGACCCTGATCCAAAGGCCACTGCTGCTGATGGTCAGCAGACCCTACCTTTCTGTGCCTTGCTTTTTGTCTCAGTGTCCTCCCATGAGCGTGAAAATCTCTTTCAAATCAAAGAACAAATGCCAAAAATATAGAATGCCATAAACTAAACCAAAACCACAATAGAAAAAAGCAGGCCCCCAACTAATAAGTTGCAAATACAGCTCTGTCTGTGTGGGAGGGAGGGAGGGATAATTGAGGGCCGAATGAGGATTTTGAACTTGCGCCGGATCCTTGTGGTGCTGTTTCTCTTTCAAGGAGCATGTGAGAGGTGCCAGCCCTCCAAAGAAACACTAAATATTTAAAAACAACAACCCCACTCATTTGATGGCTGGGTTTGAAAGAACAAACATCAGTCCATTGTCTGGCTTCTGCCGTCATCTTGTACACACAGAAAGCCAGAGACTCCAAATAATTTTGTGGCCTCAGGCATCAACAATAAACAATGTATATTTGATGTGTTGGCCTAATTTCTGTCCACTGAATCTGCCATTTTAAAGCTGTTTCCATGCCTTTTTTTTTTTTTTTGGTCATGTTCAAGTCTTTATATGCTCTGCAACTGTATTTTTTGTACCTTTCTTGAGTCTTCCAGTTTCATGTTTAGGATGCTGCTACTGAGGAAGAGGGGACCAATGTGTTCTTTTACACTCAAAGACCTCTGTAGACATGGCTCTTGCAGAAACTTGCAATTCCAGTCTGGTGAACTCCCTGCCTGCCACTACAATTTCTAATTAAATTATCAGATTTGGGGGGAAAAGTCCTGAAAGCAGGGGAAAGGAAACATAATGGTACTGGCGACAAGAATACTTACTGAATGTAAATTCCAAAGTTTTTTGCCAGACTTCTGGCAAATATAAAAATTATTGTCCAGAAGGGAGGCTGTAAACCTATTTTTGAAGATCAGTATGTTTCAAGAAGGACTATTGTCTGTCAGATAATTGCTTTCGCCTTTCTCATATGATTTATAAGTTCTTCCAACACTTGTGGAAGTGTTTGTGACTTTCGTACCAATGTTTGTTTGTGACTTTTATTGCTCTCCAAACAGTCACTGATTCAAATGACAGACCTACTCTTTGGGCTCTGCAAAGCTGGATTTTCAGAGGGCAAAATGACTCCTTTTTCCTCTCTATTCCTCTGAGCTCCTCTTCCCCAGGGCTTCACTTTGTCTCTCGGGCTCAACACAACCAATGAGTCAACTCTTTGCAGAAGCAAGATTAATATCCAGTCTAAGGAAGTGTTATACATTATGTAGTAATTTATTAAAGGAAAATGCTTGAGATGAATGTACAGGAAATATTTCAGTGCTGCTCCTCGATGAAGAAATGACAGGTATAAACTTCTCATCAATGATGATAAAAAAGCTGCAACATACAAAGCAAACTGTTGAGTGTGACTTACCATTTCATTTTCAAGCAGTGTTTTACAATAGTGGTACTTTGCCAATACCAACAGCACTTGCTGCAAGGGCAAGTGCCACGGAGTCGAAGCATTTTGCTTTCTTCTGAGATTATACAGGCAACACGTGAGGAGAGCTGCCCACATAGAGGGCACAATCCATGAAACCTCAAAAGCTTTGAAAGAACTCGCTGAGCTAGTCCACTAAGAAACACAGCTAGGGCTAGACTGGGAAGGTGAAACTTATAGCTAGAAAGAGCCCTGGGAAGCAAACTGAAATTCTGTGGGGCAGAGTGAGGAGCTGAACTGAGATGCCCCACAGCCTGGGTGAGGCTGTGGCTCACCCTGCTGATGGATGGAGCGTTTTCACCCAACTGGTTTGATCAGACCTACTCTGAATATGCCTTTTAACTCAGGATCCCCACGTGCCACAGAGAAGCCAACAGTTAACTCATGAACCCAGAAAAGGCCTTGGTCAAGAGGCAGTCATTGCTCTGTAGAGCATGGCCAAGACTGGACCAAGGGCCTGGGCAGACGTGTGCCAGGACAGCTGCAGCAGTAGTTAAACAGTTGTGGTTTAAGATATTATTGCTCTCCCTCCTCCTGCTGCTTTGCTCCTTCCAGCAGACCCTCTGCCACAGGCCTTCCCTCTGCAGGGGAGTATGTGGAATAATTTTTGGAAGCTTCTCAGGTGCTCCAATGGACAGTCAGAGGTGAGGTTGTTAGCAGCTGCAGGAGGATTGTTTGGTCTGTGAACCCAAAGATACCCTTAAATCCCCTTAATCTAAAAACGTTTAAGCACGTTCTTCCCACTGAATTTAACAGAATTGCTCCCATGCCTAAATTTAAAGCACTTCAGGATCAGAGTCTGTCTTAGTCTTGCATGAGCTGGCTGTGACAGAATAAGGCTTTGAACTTCTTTCTTTTGAAACCGAGTGGGGCTGCCTTAACCACAAGACCACAGGTATTTTGTGAGACTGCTCATTAATGTTTGCAGCATGTTTTAAGATCTGAAGATTGGAGAATGCTACAGAAGATCCTACAACAGTAGCTTGCTTTCCGGCTTTCTAGACATACTGTTGCTAAAGCTGAATAAATCTTTGATTCCTGATCAGGTTGGTTTTCTTGGCTGCAGTGATACTGCAGTTGGGATACTGCTGCCAATTCTACTTAAAATGTTTAAATACCTGACAACTTCTGAAAAGAAAAAAAATCAAACCCGCTCTGATTTTAGGTATTATTTTTAAAGCTAAGTAAATATTCAAATAATTTGCTTATTTCCTATTACTCTTTCCCCTTACAAAAAAACCCCAACTTCTATTTGCAAGTAAAGCTCTAGCAAATAGCATAAATGCACCTTTCTTACATTTCACAGTCTGCAGATAAGTTTAGGCTATTCAGAAAATGGCTGAATCAATACTTCCATATCTAACATCCTTTAAAAAGAAGCAGTGTGAGGAAGACTGCAAAAGAGTGGAAGAAATACTCTCTTCTTTTCAAGGCCATGGAGCTTTTCAAAGAGCCTGTTTCTATCTCACCGTTTCACTGCTGCCCGTGCACAGAGGTCCAGATGCAGCCCATCAGGCTTCAACTCCCTTTGGCTGTTTTTTTCCTGATGTCTGAAGACTTAAATAAGAGGAGGAGGAGGATTTACAGTGATTTGGGCAGAACAGAGGCTTCCTGAATCAGGGTCTTTAAATACAATATTAAAAGGGCTATCAGCATGCTCAGCTCTTGTTTTCCATCAGGAAATTCATATCTCTTTGACTTATTTTGAGCAAGTTTCCAGACAGATGTGGGACAGGGTGTGCTGTCGCCATCTCTGATATACGAGATGGTCTTCCCTGCTTTGGCCCACATGACACCCTTCAACAGGAAGAGGAGGTTTCCACCATCTGCGTGTGGCTTCAGGGATGGTGGGGACATCCCATCTGCTCCTGCGCCCCTCTCCGCCCCTCCAGGCGTCAGGCAGGACGGGGTCTGAGTCTGCCTCTGTGTGCCCCTGATAAATGACTGCTGGACAAACATCCGCAGCAGATGGGCCAGGTGCTGCTCCTGCTAATTTTGCAAAGTGCTTTCCCAGCTCTACCAGCATAACCTTCTTCTTGCTAGCGTTAAACTCCCAGCAGTTGTTGTGTTCCATTTGGGAACATTAATTCTTCTGTATCCTAGCAAAGAGACCGACGGGGTGCGTTCAAGACAAATCTTTCTTCTTGTGTGCCATTTGGGCAAGGAAATGAGGACCAGGTAAAGTCGCCTCCGGATTTGTGTGTACAAAAATGCTGCTGTCTGACTTTAAGTTTCTCTTTAAGCGTTGAAATTGGCGAGTTTTGTAATTTACCACAAGTCACTTTTGTGCTCTGTTTACCTGAGAGTCAGATAGTTTCACTGCCAAGTAAAGGGATCTGAGGTAGGTCAAAAAAATTTTATAATCGAATTTCTATTAACTATAAAATGTTATAAAATATGTATACAATGTATACAAAATAAATGTATATTTTGCAAAACAGGTTTGTGATCGTCTTCTAAAACACTCTGCCTCAGCACAAAATGCAGTGGAGGAAATGATTTCTGTGCAGTGATTCGAGACTCGCATAATAAAAATGCCTAGTGGATTAAAAATGTAAATATATGGCAGTTCAGGTCTTTTTTCTGCACTCTTGCAGGAAAAAAACCCATGAGTTCAGTAAAGTTCAGATTTTGCTTTAAGTAAAAGCTTCAGAAGACCTTTGTTCTAACTACTTAGCTCAGTTTAGCATAGTGTCATCAGTGTATGTTTATACACATATTTATTTATATGTAGACATATATATACACCTATAGCAGCAGGCAATGGCAACTTTCACTTATCTAGGAACTTTGTGTAGACTGTTTTAAAGCTGAATGGAAGAAAATGGGGACAACCCAAGTATAGGATCCAACATAGATTCTATCCTTAAAAAATAAATAAATGCAAGAACCTTACCATGGGGGAAAAAAATACAAGAAGTCTGGTAGAGCCATTGCTATATGTACATTTTCCTAACTTAACTTTGGTTACTGATAAACCAGCCATAATCATAGCCCTCCTTATTCAATATCTTGTACTATGGTCAACTGTAGATACACATAAAATTAAATTAATTAAGCAAAATCATAGAGCCACCTCCCATCTGCCTCTTTAACAGTTTAAATTTTGCTCCTTTGTACCTAGAAACAGGGCTTAGAAATCTTTCCATTGACTGGATTTAGCAATTTATTTTTATTTCTATAGATACTTCAGTTATTTAGAAAGAAACGAATATACTGGATAAAGAAAAATAGGGTATTTTTCACTAATGTGAGATTATTAACCATTGAGTAGTGAGGAGATGGAAATACAGAGATTAAATGAATTGATCCTGTCACCAAAGGAATGGAGCCAAATACTAGGGCCAGAATTCATACCTTTCTGGTGTCTCCTTCTCTTCACAACCAGTATTTCGTTTAAGGCAAGACTCTTTATATAGTTGGTCTGATCTGAAATGAGTAATTTTGTTTTGCTGAAAATTTAATTGCTTTATCAAAATCATTCCGGGTTCATGAAATGACACTATACCTTGGTCACTTGGTTCTCTCTAGGGCACAGGGAAGTTATGGCCAGGCCATTGTTTTTCCAAAGTACTCAAGCCAGGCAGAGGCTCAGGCTGTCCTCCTTACCCCATTCAGCTAAAAAAAAACTCTCTCTCAATACATTGTATTCAAAAAATGGACTAGGCAGACCTATTTCTCCCAACAGGTTACACCAAGATCTCCCACACTGTCATGTATAGAAGACATCCATCACTAACAATTCCAGTATCAAGGCGAGAAGTAGGATGTTGATTCCTATGCAATGACAGTTTCCCATTAGTGCGAATTTTTTTAATTACATGCTGGTATAACCAAACCCTCTTCTGAACATGACTCACTCTGACTCAGTTAATTTACCTGTTGCAAGTTCCAAATGAACTTTAAATACTCACTGACCTTACTGGGAAGCTCTATATTCTAGTTCAGTATTGCCATTGTGCAAAAAGTCCTACTGACTTCTGAGGACTGTGTGTGTGACTAAGGTGATGCTTGGAAAATGATGAGTAAATCCTATTTTTTTTTTTTTGTAGTGACAGTAGTGGTGATGGACTCTGAAACATTATGAGTGAGAAAAGGTCAGGTGTTGACTATTCCCTAATGATTGTCTGTGGATTAAGGCAAACTGGGGTTTTCTATCCATATACTGGCTTTTATTCACAATACTTTAAATTTGTCAATTTTCATGGCTTTCAACTGTGAGTATTAAATAAATGAAACTATAAGCCTTTCACTAATGACATGCTGAAATACAGCGAAACCTTCTTAGACAACGCTTTGCCAAACAGGATAAACAACTCTTCCACTCAAAGATACAAGTTGCGATACGCTGATCCCTCTAAAAAATTCGAATCAGCAAGCAAAATAACTTTTTTGTGGCCCTGAAGAGAAAACATATTTTTTAAACTCGGTAGATGACCTTTGGCTAAACACTCGTTTGTTCACTCCTTCAGAGCTGAGTAACCTCTCTTTGAGGAAGGGGCTTAGGACTCAGAGCTGCATCCCCGCAGGCAGAGAGCTCTGCAGCTGCCTGTGCAAATCTGCTCTACGCCAGGGGACCCGCTGCAGAGCTCCTGGTAACGGGCAGAGACTGCGATGCAGAGGTCAGTAAAAAGTCATATTTTGCCACATTAAGCCAAAGAATAAAGTCACAACTTGGGCCACGCTCACTAAACCGCTCGCCGCGTTTTGTGATGTTTTTCTCTGTACCAGCAGGGTTTTTTTGTGCCAGATCAACCGCTGTCGGTCCCCCCGATGCCCACCTGAAAGTTTGAATTTCACAAATTTTGAGCACACAGATTTGGTATTGAAAACTGTGGCCTGAGAGGCAGGGTCAAACAGACTGTGTTTAGGTAAAATGGTAAACCTAGCGTTAAACCAGAGTAGAGCCAACACAGCTGCTGAAAGGACACTAAGCCTTTCCAAGGACTCCAATATGTTTTTTTTTTCTTTTAAGGATAAATTTTTCCCAGCAGACTCTCTGTTATAAAGTATCACCTGTTCTGCTGACCAGCTGCCAGGATAGAAACTGAAGGTGACAAACGCTGTGTAGCTTCTTCTGCCAGTTTGACAGGGGTGCGGCTGTGGGTCTATGATTGTTTTGTGAGTCTTTGCTGCGGGGGGGTAGGGGGGTACAGGGTGCTGCGTCCGCGACCGAGGAACCATGATCCTGGTCCACACCGAGCTCTGTGTTGCCAGATTGCCCAGGCAAACTAACCCCATGGGCCCGTGAAAACCTGGGGTCTGCAAGGGGAAATAAAAAGAAAGAAAACGAAGAAAGTGAGCAATCAGCAAATAATTGGTCTGGATCTCGTTGGTTCTCAAAGAAAGGACTTTTATAGCTGAAAACTTAGAACAGTTGAAAAAACGTGCACTTCTGGGGAGCTGGTTGTCTGGTCCTTGCCACAGCAATGAACTCTGCACAAGGCTGCAAGCAGGGAAAGGGAATTCACATCTTTCCCGATACCGGCACAAAACTCATAAATTAACCCACAGAGCATCTGAAGACAAGCGAAGGGATGGGGTTATTTTTTGGTTTGGCATTACTGTAAACCAGACAGAGTTAGGTTGTTTTGTTTGTTTTTTTTTTTCTCATTTCTTTTGGCGAGTATTTTTTGAACAAAAGCACCTTATTCTACAAACAGAACTTCCAATTGCGTCATGCCAATTGACTACCAGTTAATCTCATTTCAAATAAAGACGAGATTGAGATGATGCAATCATGAGAAAAATCAGCTCAAAAGAACAGTTGCAATCTGGGCTTGGAAAGAATACCACAGGTAAGCCACTCAGCTACAGATCCCTTTCAGAAACTAGAGTCCTGCTGCCTTCCTCAGTCAGCCACCTTTAATTTGTCCGGAGCAGGTTGTAAAGCAGTTGGTGTTGGGGGGGATATAATGTAATAAGAGAACAGAGAGTCACCGCAATATCATTTTGCTTAAAAGAAAAAAAAAAAAATAAAATTGTCCATTTGGCAAATTAAAAAAAACATACTATCAATGAATAATGGATTTATCAGATTGTCAGTCTGCTAGCAAGTGACTAGATCCGCACGCCTTGCTCACAAAATATGGTGCTCATCTTATGCAAACCAGACACAGGGCCTGGGCCAAGCCGTGTGACAGAGAAGGATGACAGCAGATGACCACTCCAAACACCAACAGGGAGAGACATTTGCTTTCCTGCCTGCAACCCTGGGAAGCATCTGTGCAGTTAAGACAGAAGCGCTGTCACATTAACCCTTGTGAAGCCATTAGTGGGGCGCAGAGCAAGGCCCATCTGTTTACTCAGGCCCCTGCAAGGAGGGAGAGCTGTTGTTTTGTTGGCCTTTAAGTGTGAATGACAACACGCGATTCAGCGGGGAATCGAGAAACTCTTGGATGTTGCACCAATATTAAAGCTGTGGTGAGCTGCATTTTAATCTTTCCGATAGGCAGAGAGGTTAATTGACAGGCCTAATCCCTCATAAAATAAAAAGCAAATAAATAAAGTCATTATAATGAATTTACCTTATAATCAAGAACAAAAATACATCTTCAACCACCATCTAAGAAAGAAAAAGAATCAACAAATGAATAGTTTTTACATACACATGCAAAACGAGCATTTTTTTTTTAAAACTACTAATTCCACAAACGAGGACTGGTGAAATATTTCTTCTTGTCCCCGTGGCAGGGGTCTGCAGTGGTATGTACAGGTCTGTGCAGTGGTGGGAAAGCTGGGCGCTGCACAGCCACACGCAGAACTGACAGCCCCTGTAGGTCCCAAAGAACCTACATTTCCAGCACGTTTGACAGATGGATAGAGATGGGAGCCGATGGAAACAGTGGGATACTGGAGAGGCTGAAATCCCAGCTGCTGACCCGCTCTCTGATATTGCCAAGTTAAAATTTCACAGTCTTCTTGTCACAGCAGAGTTCACTCTGCTCTTCCTTGCTGAGGAAGAGGAACAGTGAGACCTTCGTCCATGTTACAAAAGGGTTTGGGGCTGGAATTTGCTGCTGAACCAGATCCCCTAAGTGACGCATGCGATAAAAATACCTGGTTTCTCCACATCTCCTCACTGCTAATGGACTGAAAAGTGGTTGTACGTGTTCAATAGCAAGGAACAGTGGAGGTCGGTATGGTGGGCACACAGTTTTGGAGGTGAAGAACTTAAACTCATGGGCGGAGACTGACACCCTGGGGTGTCAGGAGGTGGCCAAGACACAAGTGACAGACTTCCTTTGAGGAAAAAGAGCCCGAAGCACAGCTGATGGCTTAACGTAGCTCTGGAGTGAGAGCAGCAAAACAGAAGTGACCCATTGTGGTGAAACAGCCTCCACACCCAAGGATGCTTTTAAGTGCAGGATTCAGAAATACAAGCTCCAGGTGCCACCAATACTGGGACCAAGCATAGTTGAAGGCAGGCTGCAGTCCAGTCCTCTTCAATATATTCATCAATGACTTGGATGAGGGGATGGAGTGTACACTCATCAAGTTTGCTGACAATACAGAACTGGGAGGGGTCATTAACACAATGGAGAGCTGTGCTGACATACAGTGAGACCTGGACAGACTGGAGAGGAACTGGATGAAATTCAATAAAGACAAGTGTACAGTACTGCATCTGGGGAGAAATAACCCCCTGCACCAGTAGAGGTTGGGGGCTGACTTGCTAGAGAGCATCTCTGAGGAGAAAGACCTAGGAGAGCTGGTGGACAATAGGATGACCATGAGCCAGCAATTTGTCCTTGTGGGCTATGAAGGGCTATGATTAGGGGGCTTGAGCATCTCCCTTACGAGAGAGGCTGAGGAACTTGGGTCTTTTCAGTCTGGAGAAGAGAAGGCTGAGGGGGGATCTAATCAATGCTTTTAAATAGTTAAAGGGTAGGTGTCAAGAGGATGGGGCCAGTCTTTCTTCAGTGGTGCCCAGTGACAGGGCACAGAGGAAATGGGCACAAACTTGAGTGTAAGAAGTTCCACCTAAATATGAGGTAAAAAGTGGTGGCAGAGCACTGAAATAGGCTGCCCAGGGAGATGGTGGAATCTCCTTCTCTGGAGACATTGAAAACCTGCCTGGACAAGTTCCTGTGCAACCTGCTCTAGGTGGACCTGCTCTGGCAGGGGGGTTGGAGCTAGATGATCTCCAGAAGTCCTTTCCAACCCCATGGGATCCTATGATTCAGTCGCTGCTAAAATGGCCAGGGGGCCGTGACTCCCCCCAGAGATGCCAACGAATCTGGGTGAAGAGCCTGGCTTTGTGTCACCACAAGGTCCCAAGAGCAGTGGCTTTTGGGACACGACGACACCCGAGGTATCCATCCCCACCCCCCTTATTCTCAAGCGTCCTTTCCAAGGAAGTCAAAAACTGGATGCGGCTTATGGACAGGGATGGCACTAAAACGTGAGGCAAAGAGGTCATTTGACGATTTGGGGGACTTTCTTCTTCACAGGCAAGGAGTCTGAACGGGCCAAACAAGCCTTTCAACCCCTTCCCGGCAGGAGCCGTGAGGGATCCCGGGAAGTTTCTCCTCAGCGCTTTTTCCTCGCTGGGCCGGGGCCCGGGCGCAGCCGTTAACGGCCGGTTCCGNNCGGAACCGGCCGTTAACGGCTGCGCCCGGGCCCCGGCCCGGCAGCACCTTGGAGGCGGAGCGGCAGCGCGGGGGCAGGCCTGGGCCTTGACCGGCGGGAGGAGCCAGGCCGAGGAGGGGGCCGGCCCCCGGGAGCGGCGCTGCCGGGATGGCAGTGTGAGGAGAAGGGGTGGCGGGAGAAGAAGGGGGACGACGGAGTCGGCGTGCCCTCCGCCCCGCCATGGAGCCGGTGACCAGGTGGAGCCCGAAGCAAGTGGTGGACTGGACGAAGGGTAAGAGGTTCGGCCCGGCTCGGAACGGGGTTGGCCGGGGAAGGGGGGCCGCATGGCCGGCGGGGGTGAGCGGGATGGGCGCCTTTGCCGGCGCCCCGGTGTGCGGCTTCGCGCTCCCTCCCGGCTGCTGCCTCCCCTTACCTGTTAGTGCACTTGTGTGTGCTTCGTGTTGTGAGTTTTAAGGGGTTTTTTTGACTTTCTTTTGGGTTTTTTTTGAGGTGAAGGGGGACGTGTACTGGCAGTGGAGTCCTCCTTCCCCCATGTCTCGGTCCCCTTCTCCTGTGGTCGGTGCCGGCCAGTCTGCTGGCATGGAGATAACTCTTCTCCTTCGGGCAGAGGGAAGAAGTTAACATCCAGTTTTTCAAGCAAAAGTCGCTCGCTGGTCAAAAAAAAACCACAAAACAACCCAACAAACAACACCAAACAACCCACCCCCAAACCTTCAGTTTTGTGAGTTAAGCAAAAACTTTATAAACCAGCTCAAGTAAGCAAGAATCCTTAATCCTGTTTAACGGTGACGGGATTAAAACGCTGGGCACCCGCTCCGGGAGTTGAATAGCGGCCCCTCCGCCTCTCCCTCCATCCCCTCACCTCTGGAGCGTGTGGGCGCTTGTTTCTCTCCCCCCTCCATCAAAACTTTCTGCTCCGTTTCGAGGCTTTTTTTCACTCTGTTGACACAGCTGAGGGAAACTTCGGCGGGGCTGGTGTGCGGAGGGGGCGTTTGGGGAGCCTGCGCCGGCTGCGGGGGGCTCTGCCGTGGGAGGGAAAAAGGAGGGGACGCCGCGGACCTCTGCGGGGTTGGGGTGTCTTCGGTTTTATATTTTCGAAGGCTGATCGAACCTGAGTTTTGTCAACTCCATTTGGACGCTGTGGGTGTTGAGTGCCGGCTGGGATATTGCTGTCGCTGTTCCCACCCTACAGGAAATAAATGAAAAGGGAAATAGTTATGAATTAGGTGAGGGATTTATGAAATGCGCTTCTGTTTCCTTGTAGGAGTACGTTTTAACGTGATCACCTTTTGTTACAGAAAGCGTTTTCGCAGGCTTTTGCTGGAGTTGAAGTTGATGTCAAGCTAGGAATGCTTTCAGAGGTGAAAGTTTCCCTGGATTAAAAGCGGCATTTACTTATAGCAGCCATTACTCCTCTGTCTCAGGACCATAATGGTGATTAGACTGCGTGCCTGTGGTCAGCGTTTGGCAGGGGCTGGGTTGGAGACCGAGGCAGATTTGGAAAGCAGGCTCGTGTTTTCATACAGCGCGGGATGGATATTCCCAGCCCCCCTGAGCATGTGCGTGGAGGGGACAAACCGGTGCCAGGCAGGGACCGGCCAGGCTGCCTTTGTGCGAAGAGGATTCCATACAAACGTGCTGTGAAGTTATGCGTTAACATAGAAATAACCTCCACGGAAAGATGTCTTTTTTTTTTTTTTTTTTTTTTATGATTGGTATTGGTTTAAACAGGAGTGCATTGTTCCAATAAAATAAGCCTTTTGCTTTGGCATGTGGAATATTTATATAATGCTTTTCCCCCATTGTGTTTTTTCTCTTGGGCGCTGAAAGCTTGTTACCTTGCCAGATTAAAGAGAACCTGCTAATCATTTTAAAAGGCTTTATTATACTGAAGCATGCTTGCCTTGCTTTCTTGCATAATTTATTTTACTCTCAAGTTCCTTGAACAGGTAACTCTTTCGCTGGACCCTCAATTAGTGTTATGCAGAATAATTTGAGGGCTGCCTGTAGTTGGGAGGTGGATCTTCTGACTAATGCAAACACGTGTCCTTTGAAATGCAAAGGAATAAATTAAAGACTACTGGTGACTTTTGTTGCTGTTGTTGTTTTTCAGTTTCTAGGTAGGCTTTTGACCTCTTTGGTGCACAGCGTCATTTTATGTCACTCCCTCCACGACAAGACTGTAATAAAGAAATGAGATGTGGAAAACTTTTCTTTATGGTTACACTTTCATCTCTGCACATTAAAATTGACACTTTAATAGCTACCTAACAGCCTTATTGGCACAGTGTTTCATAGTTTATTTTTCATCTGAGATGGTTATTTATTCAGTAGTTCATAACCACTGGATTTTGTGTTTGACCAAAGACTAATATTCTGTATTTTACCTTAAGAATATTATATTTAATTCTCAAGGTTAGTTTTATAAAACAAATAATTGGAGGGGAGCTTATGCCATTTGTTTTCTTACACGTGTCACCTAAGAAAGGTGATACCTGGGAGAAAGTATTTGGCTGGTAATATCTGCTGCCTGTAGTTAGTGCTATGGTGCCATGGAGATGTAGTCTAGAAGAATGACATAAATAACTGGGAGATGCCAGCTCCCAGTGAGGAGATCAGTTTTGCAGATAATGATGTATGGTTATCATACAATGCTAAAAACTTATTGAAAAAATGTCGTCTGATTTACTCTATTTTAATGTTCAATGTAAAACTGAGAATGTTTTTCCAGGAACTTTTTTTTTACATTCCAACTCTTTTACAGTCAAACACCTATAAATTGATTGATTTATTTTTTTTTTCCCCCAAAGCAAAAGAAGCATGGAAACTTCCCCTATTCCATGTAACAAACCCCAAAAGCTAGGTGTAGGACCACTGCTGGACAGTTAGCTTATTTGCTCTTGGCAAACTTGCCTTTTTTTGTTTGTTTGTTTGGGGTTGTCTGTTTGGTTGTTTTTTAAAGTGGCTTTTGAACTAACTTTTTTAAACAAGGTAACTCTTATCCTGAAAAGTTATATTTTGTGATTTTTTTTTTTCTTTTTTGAGCTGTTCGTTCCTAGGTAAATACTGTAAGTAGCATTTATCTTGAATTTAAAATAGAACCTATGAAGAATTAGTAAGCTGAACACGAATATTTTTAGACTTTTGTGGGCAAGTTTTAAATAAAAAGTGTTCTGTTCATTGTTACCAACAACAGCTGACACAAAACTCGGTTGCTTGTCTTCTCTTGGTAATTCAGACTAGAATGCTGCTTTTTTTTTGTGAATAAGGGTGTGGTTTTTTTTTTTTCTGTCAGAGAGTGCTGTACTGACAGTAGCAGGCTATATAGATCCTAAGAGTGGGTATAGTTAAACCAAAGCTTCAGAGAAAGAGTTGCACTTCTACTTGTGAACAATTTTCTGAGTAGGGGAAGATTTCTCAAGCTTTGACCAAGGATGTGATAATTTTAGCTACAGCATCAGTGTTTGAAAACTAAATCTGGTATTTTTGTAAGCACCTTCTTGATTTCTGTCTGCAAGTGATGGTGTAGTTATAGGTTTCTCTTACAGTGTGACGCTAATTCGGGTAGTATTTAGGGGCCATATTCAGCCATGAAAAGGTGGTACTTTGGCTAGGATGCTGTGTGGATTTGACTTGTGGCAGGGTTGACATGGAGTTTATGCTGTTCAAATGAGCTAGCCTGCACTGTTTTCCTGACTACACTGAGATGTGGTGTTCTTTTTTTTTTTAATATATTTTTATTTATTTAATTTGAGTTGATCCTTGTTGGGGTATAAACTAACCTCTAGATGGTGGTGTGGTTGACCACAACACCAAGTGGTCTTGCTCCTGTGCAGGCTGAGATGCTTATGGGCTCAAAGTCCTCACTTGTCTCACAGCACTCCCTTGTGTGCCCAGGTGACTGAATTCCCCCAGAGCTCCTCAAGAGGGATTCCTGAAGTTGCTCAGATTATTGTGAGACATTTATATGGCCATGGAAGTTGTAGCATATCTGCAGTACACTGATGGAATTTATTTGATTGTGGGATTGCAGTTTTCTGGGCTATCCTGAGTCCATATCCAGCAAGAACCTGTTTATTTCCATAAGGCTGTGCATGTGAAGAAACATCCAGTACAAAACTGACTTAATTTCACTGGAGTAGCAACAATTAGAAGGAAACAGACCGATCTAATGATGTAGAGAAACTTTCTCTGGTCTCGGAAGCCACTCAGGGTACTGAAAACCCTGCAGCAAAGGTCATTCCTCAAACGATGCAAGGGGGAGAAAATCTGCTTATGGGATAGAGCCTCCTGTGTGAGAAATGTCACTGTCTTGTTAGAGAACATCACTGTGCCTCTTCTTTGTTTGCTGTAGCCTGAACTGTGTCTTCCCCCTGCCCCCAGGCCTCACATACTTATGTCGTTTGTGACTTCAAGCCAAATTTTACACGGTAAAGACAGTTTGACGCGCTTGTGGTTAGAAGGCTCTGTTGTTGTGAAGTTCCCTTACAGTTTGGTCTTTGTTGCTGTAGCTGTAGACTCAGCTGGCTGGGGGTCACGCGTCTCTACTGCACTCCACGTTTAGTTATTCCCTTCCTCAGTACTTCATGGATATCACTTATTCCTGGGCCTGTTATGTCATGAAATACTCTGATTTCCATTCCTGGTAAAGCTTTTGAGCAACTATATTTATTTATAGGTATGCCTGGGAGGAGAGGGAGAAATATGCTCATTTATTAATAGTTAGCAATTAATTGTGAGGGCCTGGTGTTCTTTTTTTAGAGCTATCTTGCTTATCGAGGGAGATTTCAATGAGGTCTGTTGTGGCAACTGTGTGTGCTGGGAGCTGCAAACCATAGCTGCATTTTAGAAACAATTATAGGTAGTGCATAGCACTGGAGTTATTTTTTAGCCTTCCTTTTCTTTGCAGGTACCCTGAAGTGAATGCTGTTGAGTTCATATTATTTGGGAAAATTTAACACTAAGAAACTCCTATTTTTTTAAGAGAGACCATTTTACTTTCAGTGAAGAGTAGAGGGATGCCCATAACAAGGGCTGCAGAAGAATCTTTTTCCTCTGTTTATTTAAAAAATACTTTTACAAACTATTTGTTAAATGATCAGAAAATAACATTGAATAACCACTGTTTGCATATCTCGGCTAAAATTCTCAATATAGCTGGCCTATAATGTTTTACTAGCAAAAGGTGGATATGCTAAATACATCTATTTGTATTTATTTGTGGGTTGAAGTGAAGAGTTGCACAACGAGTTTGTACTACTGCAGTCTTAAAATTATTCATTTGTTGTTGCTCGGATCAGTGAATGTGTATGAAAAAAATAAACCATAGTTGGCCTCTGTGTTCATGTGTTTAGATCATGCTTTCATGGTTTTTTGCTGTGTGGCACTTCCTTGAGCTGCTTGTGGGTTCTGTGATTTTTTTTTTTTTTTTTAAATTTTTGTTTCCTCCTTATCTTTTGATGTTCACAGTCAGCTCTGTTTATTTGCTGTTAAGTTGCTGTTCAAACTACTTTAACCAAACATCAGAAACTCTAGAAGCTGAATGCTGTCAGCATAATGTCTGGAAAAGCAACATTTTAAATGCTTGTTGATTGTAACTTTTGTAGAGGAATGTAATGAAACTCTGACAGTGAATTTTAGGTATACATGGTATATTTAGGTAGTACCTGAATGTTGGTTAGTAGTGTTAAGAGTGAAGCTTGCTTAGAATTAGTCAATTGGAGATGCAAGATGGTACAATTTACTAAGACAAACTTGTGACTGCTCAGTAGAAGGTACAGAGATTGGCCAATGGGTTGGTTGCTTTTTTCCTTCTTTCTTTAAAGTTTTTCTGTGAGTGACAGGAAGTAATTTTTATCTGTTGTTGGAGACTTCTGTAGGAAGAGCCTAACTTTTGATGAAATGTTTTGCAAGTGTCAAACTTTCATAACTCTGTGCTCATTGCTTGCACTTCTGCCTGGGACCCCATGTTTTCAGCCTGTAAATCCTCTTGGCCGAGGATCATACCCCTCTCTGTACACTGTCTAGCACACTGCAAGAGCTAAGGGAAGATAAAGTACAGGGCGTTGGATAAAATGGATGTTGAAATTTGTCACAATGTTTTATTTTCGTAAGTAAAAGACCCTGACAAAAGGCTGTTGGCCAGCACATGCCACTAGATCAGTTGCAGTTATGAGCGACGCGTGCATACAGCCTGTCGGCAAGTATTCAAAAAAAATGTGGGTTTCTTTGGGTAGTGTTTGTTCTTGCCTTTTGATTTCTTAAATCTAAACTTCTGGCTTGCCTGGTTTAAATCATGGACTAACAGATGAGCTCCTTCCAGGGACATCAAACAGATGATGACTAGTGACAGTTAGGGATTGCAGAAGAGGCAGCAAGACTGCTCAGTTTTCAGTTTGCTGCATCATTTTAGGAGAAGATTTTTACTTACAGGGAAGCTTCACACAGGTTTGTTAATGAGTAATTCCAAATAGTGCTGCTGTGAATCAAGTGGAAAAGCTGATTACCATTGTGCTTTTTCCATAAAAGTGAAGGTGTTGGTCTTAAAACCATTTTTTATTATCTTTTATAAATACATTATCAACAAAAGGGGAGGGCTAAGGAGAATATCTATCCTTTATTGGATGCAGTGAGGAAACAGTGGCAAAGGATGAGGGAAAAGGTGAGGTTTTAATGCCTTCTCTGTCTCGGTCTTTAAAAGTAAGACCAGTTGTTCCCAGGATACCCAGCCGCCTAAGGTGGAAGACAGGGAGCAGAATGAAGCCCCCATAATCCAAGGGGAAATGGTTAGCAACCCGCTGCATCACTTAGATGCACTATGAGGGCATATGGGATCCACTCAAGGGTTCTGAGGGAGCTGGCAAAGTGCTCACCAAGCCACTTTCCATCATTTACCAGAAGTCCTGGCTAATGGTGAGGTGCCAGTTGACTGAAGGTTAGCAAATATGATGCCCATCTACAAGAAAGGCTGGAAGGAGGATCCAGGGAACTACAGGCCTCTCAGTCTGACCTCAGTGCTAGGGGAGGTTATGGAGCAGATCATCCTGAGTGCTATCATGTGGTACGTACGGGACAACCAGGTGATCGGGCCCAGTCAGCATGGGTTTCTGAAAGGCAGGTCCTGCTTGACTAACCTGATCTCTTTTTATGACAAGGTGACATGCTTAGTGGGTGAGGGAAAGGCTGCAGATGTTGTCTATCTGGACTTCAGTGAAGCCTTTGGCACTGTTTCCCACAGCATTCTCCTGGAGAAACTGGCTGTTCATGGCTTGGACAGGTGTCTCTTTGCTGGGTAAAAAAAAAAACCCTGGCTGGATGGCTGGGCCCAAAGAGTTGTGGTGAATGGAGTTAAATCTGGTTGGTGGCTAGTCATGGGTGGTGTTCCCTAAGGCTCAGTATTGGGGCTGGTTCTGTTTAATGTCTTTATCAATGATGTAGACAAGGGGATCAACTCAGTAAGCTTGCAGATGACGCTGAGTTGTGGGAAAGTGTTGATCTGTTTGAGGGTAGGAAAGCTCTATAGAGGGATCTGGACAGGCTGGATCAATGAGCTGAGACCAATTGCACGAGGTTCAACAAGGCCAAATGCCGGGTCTTGCACTTGGTTCACAACAACCCCATGCAGTGTTAGAGATTTGGGGAAGAGTGGCTGGAAAGCTGCCTAGTGGAGAAGGACCTGGGGGTGTTGGTTGAAGCTGACTGAATGTAAGCTGGCAATGGGCCCAGATAGCCAAGGCAGCCAGTGATATCCTGGCCTGCATCAGGAATAGTGTGGCCAGCAGGACCAGGAAAGTGATTGTCTCCCTGTGCTCAGCACTGGTGAGGCTGTACCTCGAGTACTGTTTAGGGCCCCTCACTACAAGAAAGACAATGACAAGGGCAGTGAAGCTGGTGAGGGGTCTGGAGAGTAAGTCTTATGAGGAGAGGCTGAGGAGCTTTTCCAGGTTGTTCAGCATGGAAAAAAGGAGGCTGAGGGGAGACCTTACTGCTCTCTAAACTACCGGAAAGGAGGGTGTAGCGAGGTGGGGGTTGGTCTCTTCCCCTGGGTAACAAGCTGTAAGACCAGAGGAAATGTCCTCAATTTGTGACGGGGGGGTTTAGACTGAATATTAGGAAATATTTTTTCACCAAAAGGGTTGCCATCATTGGGTCAAGCTGCCCAGGAGAGTGGTTCAGTCACCATCCCTGGAGGTATTTAAAAGATGGGTAGATGTGGTGCTTAGGGATATGGTTTAGTGAGGAACTTGGCAGCATTAGGTTTATGGTCGCACTTGATGATCTTAAAGGTCTTGTCCAATGTAAATGATTCTATGATTGTTTATAGCAACCTCTTATGTATTTACAGTAGTTCTTCAGGACTCAGCTTCTTGTAGGAATTTAAAATAAAAATGCTATTTGACTGTGGATCCCCATCTGATGTTTGGCAGTGTATACAGTCCTTTTGTCAGTTCAGCTCTCATTACCAGAGTGAGATGACTTTGGAGTCTGAGGCCATCATTCATGTCCCTGGGCCATGCTTCCTTTTGCATGAGGAAATTGCCTGTGGGTTTCCATATGCCTGCCCCCATCCTTTTCAGAGTACAAGCAATAACATCTCACAGCTTGGAGGATCTACAGGAGGTACAGTGAATTAGCCTGATCTGCTTCACTAGCTTTAAACATTTATTACCTATTAGAGTAGATATTTATGATATTATGAAATGTAGCTAATTTTCATCAAACGTCACACATGCTGGACAAAACCAAGCATCTGTGTTTGATTTGGTGAAATCAAATCACTTGAGTAACTTTGGTTTACAAACATGCATTCAATATCTAGCCAAATTATGTTACAATATGGCATCTGTGATGAGTTCATGTAGTTTCTTGTATGTGCTTATACTCTTTTACATAAGGACAGTTCTTTGTCACTGATGACAAAATCTACGTTTTTTTGAACTGTTTCTTATACTAGTTTCTTACCTACACCTACTAGGTGTAGGTAAGCAAAGCATCTGGTGTGCTGTTGCAATCAAAGCTCTGTGGCATAAATGTGATCTTATCTTGTTCCTTGATCAAAGGAAAGAACTTCATTTAAAACTTAATCAGTGCTCATCAAGGGCGAAGGCTGCTGCTAAAACAAGTGTTGGTACATGCTTCTGGGCTAATGATCCTGACGTCTCTGTCTTGTATATGCAAAGTGAATGTTGCTTAGGTTGCCATCCTTTTATCATTAATATCTGTTCTTATCTTAGAGTCTTGCATTATTGGTCTTAAGTTTGCTGGGTGAATGCTTTATGAATGCAATATGCCCATTTTGTTATTAAATATATCTTGTCTGATGCTGATGCTTCTCTAGCCAAGCAGACAGGAAGGGCTCAAGTATTGCCTCCTTTGGATATGAGTCTAGTGGGTCAGTGAGGTAGACTGCTTAAGGGCTTTTGTTGGGTCTTCTAGCTTTTGTCAGCTTGTAAAAGACCCTTATCTAATAAGAGAGGGTAATCTAATGATTCTGCCAAGATGCTACTGCTATTGCCTGTTCCAAAGATGCTTTGTTCTGAGCTGCAGGTCTTGGCAGTACTTTTTTCCTCCTCCTGAAGTAATATTGTGAAAGGGCTGTGTCCTTGCTGTGATGGCCAATCAGCAATCTTTTGGTAACAGGTGGATTTGTAAATAGAAGAATGAAAATCTACCAGTCTGTTTCATTGGGACAGCAATATTGTAACTTCAGTGGCTTGAAAATTTAATTTTGAAGTGGCTGCTATCCCACTGGTGCAGGAGGCTGTACCTGAGCAGGTATCTCAGCACTGCTCTGCTGAGCCGATTTGTGCTTGGCTATTGGGGTGGGGAGGGAGAAGGGAACGATAAAGGATAAAGACTTTCTTTTCCCTCTTATGTAGGACTTCCCCTGAGAAAGGAGGGCTGTAAGAACAAGTTCAGACATGCCTGAAGAATGTGAACTGAAAAACATGTGTAGGGACCAGGGGATGGAGCTGTGCCTGGAGAGTATTGTAGAAGAAAATTGGGAACATAGCAAAAAGCCAATACCTACTCAGACATGTGATGTTTGTGTTTTGTGGGTTTTTTTTTTTTCTTTTCTTTCCCCTCCTTGGGTAATTCTAGTGGTGATGTTAATTCACTGTTTCACTCCATCCTTTGCAAGGTGCAGGATTCTTGCTGTTTGTATTCTATTAGCTTCACCAAACAGAATTTTGAATTTTAAAAGGATTATGGCAAAACATAAAACTTAGTAATTGTTGGCATTCCTAACGCAAGCTGTAATGGAAACTTTGGAAGAAAGAGGATGCAAAAGATAAATATATGCTATAAATTCTCTGTGCTGGTATTTTGTCTTCTTAAAAATTTGTTGTATTCCATGTAGTATTTGGACTTGGGTTGTACTCACCAGAGGGTGTAATATTATACCTCTTGTGAAATATAATCCCTGTGTAAACATAAGAGCATCATAGTTTTTTTTCTTGTATTTAAAAACAATCCTTAATCTTTTCTCTAACTGTACTGATTTCACACTATTTTGGGCAATAACACTAGACGAATAAATCCACATATGATTGAAATAAGAACTTGCAAATCAAACCTGCCAATAACATTTTTATTTCTTGCTGGTTTTGATCATGTCTCACAGTAAATGTTAGACATCACTGCATAAAAAAGAAAAAACGTAAGATGTGGTTTTCCCTCAGTTATGATTAGGATTTAATGATAATCTTGGAGGAACATCTTATAGTGGCATTTGACTGAGAATGAGATATTTGCATATTCGGGAGGGTAGGTGTGGGTTTGATGCACCAGTGCCAGAGCTGGAGTATTAAAATGGACTGAGGTAAAGCTGTGCTTCCATAGCAGGTACTTGCTGGCAGTGGGGGATATATTTTTATGGTTGCTCTTATGATGGTTTCATGCTTCTTAAATGTTTTGCCTCTTACTACTTTATTGGAGTATGTATACCAAGCTTATGCTGGCTGGTAGGATTCTAGCTAGCTGTGATAGTTTTATCCCTGCTTTAAAAGTATCAAGAGAAGATGCTTGGAGTAGAGCCTTGAGAAACAGTCTCTGGGGGCTGAGAAAGTATTCTCTTGGTGCTTTATGCAATTCTTATCTTGATTTAACCTTAATGAATTATTATTGCAGTGTCCCTGGTGCTTTGCAGTCTTAATTTTATTCTTTCAGCACCCCTCTCAGTAGGAATTTGCTGTTATTTTTGTTTTAAAGATAGGGAGTTAACGTTGTGAGGAATTCGGGGTGTGTCTGCTTTACACATTGCAGTTTCAGCTACCCTGAAGTAGGTTATCTATGTAGTAGAAACAGCATTTATGTGGTTGTCCTGGCTATTTTCATCTCCTAAGTAGTTACATTGCTTATAAACTCCTGAACTGTCTGTTTGGACAAGTTTGAGTGCCCGTTCATGGATCTGCATTGTGGAACATAGAGTGAAAAAAGGGATTTGCCTCTGATCATATGGTGGGTAGCATTCAAATCAGCATTAAGACATGATTAATTTAGATGTCTGTATTCCAGTTATATTCACTGGAGCCTAGAAAGTGGCTCAGCAGATTTTGTGCTTGGTATCTGTTTCAGGGCAAGTTGAATCACTTTCTGGGTTTCCTGGGCTACTACTGAGTAGGTCTCCATTGAATATCCTTGGAGTTCAAGCACGTCAGTCTCCAAACTGGTCCCTCCCATGATGTCTGCAACAGAGAAAGAAAACTTGAGGCCCTCATTCAGTGTTACCGGATCCTCCTTTCTCCATCAGTCATCTGAGAACTGTCAGGATGCAAGAAGTCATAACAGCAAATGATGGGGCAAGCTCATTTGAAAATTATGTGTATGCTTGCTTCAGAAAAAAGAAGAGTATGGCTGCAGTTAGGGTTGTTGGAATACTACTAGTCAGTAGGCATCTGATGTACAAAAGAGTTGTTGGATGTAATCAGTGTGATCTGTACACGGGAGAGCTGTAATTATATCGTGCACTATTCAGCATCTGATGAAAAATTTGGTATATTTTAACACAGAGTGCTTAAAATATTGCATGTGTGAGTGATAATAGCTGACCTCTTCTGTCCTTTCTACTTGGTCTAGCTCCAGCGCAGTGTCTTTAATTGGTGGACTGCCCTGTAAAGTTACATGGAAAGATGAGCAGCACCTATATTGCTTCATGAAAAGGCAGCATGTAACAATGGTAACTAAATCAGGGTAGCTGATAGTTTTTAGGTCTTTGTGGTATGATTTGAAACACTTGGAGCAGCCTTCTGGGGCTACTGTGGATTCTTTTTACAGCAGAAGCCCTCCTGTGTTGTGGTGCTAGACATGGTGGGAAACCAGTTGGAAAATGATGTTTTCCATTGATGTTGCTGGAACCAAACCTTTGTTGAAGTAACTAGTCTTGAATTTTTTGGGAAGCTGTTGAGTATTTTGTCATTTTAGACCACATCACGGTACCTAGGTTCTAATCTAGTGAGCATCTTTAGTGTATCAACTTGTCACTTGAAAGTGGGATGTGACCATAGTATCACTAGCCACACTCTATGTCAGATTTTACTGTGGTGAGATTAGTGCTGGTTTCTTGGGGTGGTGCATTTGAAGAGGAATTCCAGCTCCCAGTAGAGTCAGTCCCGTGGTGGGGCATGCCTGAAGGCTTCTGTTGAGCTGTCATTCACAAAAGTACTCGTTTCCCAGATTGTCAGTTTGTGTGTACTCATACAGGTTTTGCTCAAATTAACATGGTTTGGTTGCTGCAGAATACTGAATGGACTGTGTAGTTTTGAACCCGTGTATAATTGAACATAATGCATGTAATTTTATTGTCCAGTATCATCCTCAAATTTCCAAGGATTAAGAGCATGTTGGAATGATAGTTGGAAACTTAGTTAATTATCTCTGGGGGCTTTACTGAAATATATTTTGCTCTTTAGTATTCCTCACTGTCATTGAATGCTCTCAAAAATCTGTTAACTTTTGAAACCTAGTTTTCTATTAAGACTTAAATTATTTTCATTCTGCCTGCAGCATCCCCCTAGCCAGCAAGGGCCCTCCCTAGAGATGCTTCTGGCACCTAGAGTTATGCGCTCCTTGTAAGCTGCACCAATAAAGTTGTATTCTGTAACAAATCCCAAAAAAAAAAACCCCAAAACAAACCAAAAAAAACCCCCAAACAAACACCAGTTTAGCTGAAATGCTGTGAGAAAGAAGCAGACAGCCATCAAACAAGTTGTCTGGCTTCCCTAAAATATCTGATGGTACTTTGCTGTACCTTAGAAGTATCAGGGAGACTTGTTTGGGATTCTGCCAAGGGTCAGAAATACCTTGTCATCACCCTACTGAGAGGGCAGAATATCTGCTCATGCTCTTTAGAATCATAAAAAAAGTGTCTGAGGATGACAGATGGAGTGGCTGAGATAGATACAGGGCGCTTGCTCTCTCCTGCCCTCCTCCACTCCACTTTACATCTAGGAGGAAGGTGGGGCTCCTGGTCAGGTTGGTGGTATTTTGAAGTTATGTATGATACAGACAGAGCCACTGTTGGTGTTAGATGCCTTTGGCTTTCTTACAGTTGGGGTGTTGCACTTGAATTCTGATGAGGTATTTGCTGTTTTAGGAAGTAGTATCATCATTCCACAAGGCTGTAAGATGGTGTGGAATAATGAAAATGTGTCAGGCAGCTGATTGTTTGAAGCAATTGTTTTAGATGTTTAAAGCAATTATAAAAATATGGGGAAGCTGAGAGATTTGGTGATTGATTGCGCAGTTAATAAACCGTGTTTTTTGATGCCATCTGTTCAAAGAAAGCTGAGATGTTTCAGCAATATGTTTTAAAATGCCTATTGTATTGGGTGCCTCAAAGCCCTAACTTTGCTCTGCGCATCCTCCCTTACCTGTTGTTGGGAACCCAAGGGCTACTCTACCTGAACGCCTTTAAGCTTTCTGGTCCTCTTCATACTTCTGCAAAGCTCTTCTCAAAGCTGTCAGCTGTGATGGCATCAACCTTCCCAGCCCTTTGCAGGTGAAGAGCGATGGCTAGCACAGTAAAATTGCCACCTGTCCAATGGGAACAGCTTATGTTCCTCTCCCTGTTTCAAGCTCCCTTTGGACAGGGGATTGGGATATTTGTTCTCTGGTCTTGAGGCTCCTTGTGTGGCTCATGGAAAGAATGTGCTATATAAAATACTACAAACAATAACTTTTAAGAAGCTAGAATTCCTGATGTAGATGTTGTAAGGATTTTTAACGTGAAGTAATGTATGCATCCATGTAATGGCCATGTCTCCTAGGAGAATCCAGTAGTGACTCCTGGGGATCTGTCTGTGATGGGAAGAGATATGCACTGTCATCATTTTTCCAGTAATGTCATTCAGCTTGCTGTGACATATTAATGTGCTTAGCAGGTACCGATGGCTAGTGATTCTCATGTGCCTGTACTTAAGCCTCCTTGGTGACCATGAGATTGAAAGGTGCTAGTCATAAATGTTTCGTAACAGTGTATAGGAGGTTGTCATCTAAAAGGCTGGCTATCTGGCAGCTACATCAGCTGCCTTACAGCAGGCTTCTCCCTGGCTGGCTCATGGGTGGAACAGTAATCACAGTGTTCGCAGGGGTGCATACATGAGGGAGAGGCAGATGTGAGTAATGGACCTTGCTGCAATCAGCCAAAACAGTTCCACATGGTGGTGCGAGAAGGCAGCCAAACCCAATTAAAGGGATCGCCCCATTTCTTCCTGGGAGCTAAGAGGTAGGCAGTTTTGCAATGTTACCTCTTGTTTCCACTGTGGGAACAGGCATCGGAGTGTTAATTACCAGAGTTCAAGAAAAGGAGCTCTTGTGACTAATGAACTACTCCTTCAACCACAAAAACCTTGAAACTTTTAAATGGCAAGCTGTTAATTACATGTTTGAGATGAAGGCCCTAAGGCGGGGGGTTGTTGAGCCGTATTAACCACATAAAGTTATCCAGCACCCAGGCTTGGTGCGCTGGAGATACAAAGATGTAGAGTGTACTGTTACTGCTTTCAGAAAGTGAAATGACTTTGAGCTTGATTTGTGGAAGGACAGTATTTATTTTTAGGGTCAACATTGGCCTTTTGCACTTGCTGGAAAGGTATTGACCTAGATTTCCTGCAGAAGGGGCCTAGCGTACTAAAGTTGGCAAGCCGTGGAGGCAGCTACCTTAGGAAGTATGTTTCAAAGGGGCAGTGCTTTTGTGTTGCCTGTACTCAGTGTGTAATTACTGTGATAATATTAGTATTGCACGTGATTGAGTTCCATGCTCATATTTTATTCCTTTGGGAGAGAATTTGTCCATGCTGTTGTGAAGAAGTTGTTAGCAACAGGAAATCAGATGGGTGGAGGCTTGGAGATGGGATGTATGGACTGATGGAAGTCCAGCTCTGGATAAAGTGGGTTGAAGTTTTTATTTTTGTCTTAGTGGAATGAGTTGGTGTTCTTTTAGGTTGGGTTGCCAGTTTGTCAGGGAGTTTTGCTATGCAGTTGTATCTAAAGCCTTCCCTTTGGCACAGAGATGGAGAGTGTGGCTGGGTGGGGATCTGTCTGGTCCCCTCTGTCCCAAAGCTCCCTAGGCCTGGCCACTTTTCCCTTTGGGAAGAGAGTGTCACCTCTAGTCTGAAAGTAAATGCATGGGGTTTGTTTCTATGGCTTTCATTCCAGCACTTTCACCAGGATTAGCATGTGTGCATGAGAGGGGGAAGCAATAGTTGAAGTTTAGTGTTTGAAGACCAAGAGGTTGATGATGGTTTTATATACGTTAGAATAAAAAAATCTTGGAGGTAAAAGAAGTGTCTGACATTTCATGTGAACGGGATGAGAGAGAGTAACTTGGAGACTTGTGTGCCAATAATGCTCTTCTGTGGATTGCTTGCTTTTGAGATACTGCTACTTCTGTCAATTTGAAATAAACACTAAAATAGGAAAATAATGTAAAAAAAATTATGCGTGCTTACTGTAGTTGAAGCAGAGTGACTAAAGTCCTCTATTGAGTGAATTTCTCAAATGGAAATTTTCAATAGTAACTTTTCCTCATCTTTCCTCTTATGGCTGTATTTCCCTTTATTCCTGCTGTTGTCCTGTTATGTGGTATTCCTTGCTAGGTGGTATTTTGTCACATTGGCCGTATTTGTGTATGAGCAGCATCACTGTCCCTTAACTCCTGTTTTATAACGTTTTTTTGGAGGATTTTGGACTTCTTTCCTCAATAAAGAGGACACTTATAGAAATGACAGAGCAGAACATGTTCTGATGAGTTGCATTAGCCCTTGGGTGGGAAGCCCTCTTTCTTTTCCAGCTAATGGTTAGCAGAAGATAGAAGTGCCTGGTAGGCACTGTGGTGATAGTTTGGAAATAAGTTGGTGTTTCACAGCTTTCTGCTTATGGATTTCCAGTATTTGTGGAGAGGGCACTGCTGGAGTTAGTGGGTTTCCTGGAAGTTTTGGTGGAGAGCACACGGGGATGATACCGTTTTCTCAGTAGCAGTCTTGATTTGGGGATGTGAAGCCAAGTCTGCATAAAGAGAGAGTATCTGTGTGAGACACTGTTTCTTTGTTGCCATCTCACTAATTTATAAAACACACTAAGCTTTTAATTTAGAAAAGAAACCTTCTTCACTCCTGCCCCCCTTTCCTTCCCCCACTGTCCCCCATCTTCAGTAAGATTTAATGATTATCTTGGGAGTAAATAAGGTCACTGCAGTGCCTGTAAGTGAAGAACAAAGATGAACATGGATCAAATAGGCTTCCATAAATCATGATCTTAAAAGTCCATCACCACATAGCTAACAAATAGGAGTATTCTTAGAAATTGCTAAGGGGACCATACTGGATTTTAAAAAATGGGTGCAAAAATGATTGCAGTCACTGTTTTTAGGAGGTTATTTGTACTCTTTTCTGTCTAGCCTGTTTTTCACCGATTTCAGAGACTTCTGAATCAGGTTCATTGTTTTTGATTAACAACCGTGTTAAGAATAAGTGCCCTCTTCCTTCCCCTGTTCTTGCAGTTTTTCTCACATGTCTTCATAACCCGGGCTAGGGACATTATATGGAAGAGTTTTGTTTGAATGATTTTAATGTTAATAGGTATTTCGTGTTGTTAGTGTCCAATGAGATAGCCATATCCTTGTGATTATGTACTTGGGGAAGCTAAAGCAGGGTCTACCTTTGGGAAACTGCAGGATGCTCTGAATCATCAGTGTAAGTGTAAAAGAAGTATCTGTGGGGTTTGTTTATTTTGTAAAAAGAGCAACAGCTGGGAAGCTGGAGCACCAAGCTGTCATAGTGATGCAAAAGTTAATAGGTGACATTTTGATCACTGCTCTTAAAACAGCAGCAGAACAGTAGGTTATTTTTGGTGCCTAAAGTAATGTCACAGGTTCAGGATCAGGGCCTCATTGTAAAAGATTGCATGCAATCTCCCACATACACTCACGTACACACGTAGTCTGCTCCCTAAGGACCTAAGGACTAAATTGTGTCAGACATTAAGAATGCAAACCATTATGGGATTTTCATCCCTTCGTGCATCTGTTTTGCAAATACAGAACTCGGAGCCTTAAGGGGAGACTGTCCACTTTTAATATTCACTTAGAAGTCGAGCTGCTAAATGGTTAGTTTATCACTTTCACAAATGTCAACTATTTAGCCTTATTTAAAATCCCAGTCAGAATCCTCCCCCCTGGTTACTGTAGAGCTCTAGATGTGGCTGCAGTGAAATTTGATGTAACTGAAATTGCAAGCATTTGAGATGAGGGAGAAGTATGGTCCTTACACGGTGGATCAGCCACTGGGTTAACAGACATTTTCTCCATGGGAGGCTTGTTGGTTTTTAGGAGATATCTGCCTGGTTTTGCCACTTGTAAGGGTTGCCTTTTTCTACCAGTTCCTGTCCTTTCAGCTGTTGAATTTGAGCTTAACAGAGACAAGCATTTTAAAAAATCGATTATGGATTAATTTGTTCGATTTGAAAGCCAACCCTCATTACAAATAGTTAATACACAAAGGAAAAGATATTTTGCTAAAACAACTTTTGAAAGTAACATTATTATTCTTTTATTATTATTTTTAAAAGGTAGTGGCATAGGAAAAAACTGACTATAAGAAATCAGTGATGCCATGTAGACAAAGAGAATTATTAAATGCATGAGAAGAGTGAACTGAGGAAGCATTGCTTTGAAGTGTTAGTAGGCAAAAAGATAATGTAGGTGGAAATACAGGGGGCTGTATTTTATTGAGGTTAAATCCTTGTGAAGCAGAAGCATTTCCTTGTTCAGATAGCTTTGAATTTTTGACACCTTGAAGTTTCAGCTTGTGATGGTGCTGATGTAAACTGTGTGTTACTCTGAATGCATTAACATTATAATTGAAATTACAAGACTTTATAAAGGGAATGGCTCATTAAGTTGTCTAGGAGTGTTCCCGTGTCTGGTGCTATTGTGAAAATTGTTTTTAAATTTGCTTCTGAATGACTTTAAAGTATAGTAAAAATGAAATTAGGTGAGCTAGAAAAGTGCAGTGATGGGGAGCTGCCTTTTGGTAAGTGTTACTTTATATGTCTGCTTATTGGAAAACTAGAGCAAGGACATGCCAGGGATGGGGTGAAATCTGTCAAGGGACATAGTCCTTGCTAAAAAGTTAAGTGTTGCTTCACTTCAAGGAATATTTTACAAAATGATTGATGGTAATAACATCTGGATCCCAGAAGACCAGGGACACTGGTGTGACACAGCATAGCCAGTTTTGAACACTTAAACAGTAAATGCACTTGGTGTGTCTCGAATATTTTATCTCTGGGGATATGGTGAGAGCAGTGTCATGCAGGAGGGATATATAGGAGTCCTATACCTTGTAGGACTGTGTATTAATGTGCTCGCTGTGCAACCCTCTATCTCACACAACACCCTATTCCTCACTGTCCTCTGTTTTGTGGCATTCACTGCCTCTTGTCAAACATCCCATCAGTCATTAAAGTACCTTTTTATTTTAATTATGTCCACGGTGACAAATACAGTCCTGTGGCATCTCTCTGATTCCTCCTATATGGCCCTTATACAGTGTATTTCTCCAGACCTGTACCTTGGATGGTGTCATTTGCTGCCAGGTTGTGCCCTGGTGTCTTGGGGACAATGTATGTTGGTCCACAAAACAGCGCTTGTCCAGCCTGCTGTTTGCAGTGTTTTTCTGATGCACGCCTGTGCCTCCCAGGAGATGTTTAGACACAGCAAGAACACCCAGTGGGGCTCCTCATCACCTGTGGTCTTGCTGTCACCACTTTTGCTATGGTTAGAATAAGGAAGGCTTTCTGGCAAGGTGGTAGTAGTGTGGTGCAGGTGAGAAAGAAGGGAATCGGGCATATTGGAGAAAGGCGTGGAATGGATGATGGGAAGAATGGGGCTAGAGGGGTGGTCTTCAGCCATACAACATGATTTACAGGCTGTCCTAATTCCTTTATTTCCACAGCTTCCAGAGTTTTTGCCTCTGGGCACTTAAATGATTCCATATTCCTGCTATGGATTAAGCTACAGTATGTTTTTCACTAGAACAATAAAATGTAATGAAATTGTTTCCATTTAAAAAAAATATTAAATAAACCTGGTTCCTGTAATCTTGTGGATGACTCCACAGTTAGTGTTGAGACTATTTTAGGCTCATGCCACTACACTTTCATAAGCAAAATGGTAAAGAGTTTTAAAGGCTTATTTTGAGTAAGAGTTCTCCTGTAAAAAATGTGTGTTAGAACAGTGGTATAAAAAGGAAACCACTCAACAAATTCAGCGTGGTTGGGTGAGCTGGAAATTTCTGGGAAATGTATTTCTCTGTGGTTGCATTGATTTAGTGAAAACATCTGTATCTGGTAACAGCAGAAAGGAGAGTTCTTTCAGGCTTCTCTTACGAGCTGTAATGGGTGTGAGGAAATACACCTCTGTAAGTGGGGTCTGCAGCCAGTCTGGTGCAGGGGGGGGTCTCATGAGGTACAAGTCAGATCTCTGACAGATGAGCTCTTCTGGGCATAACTGAGCCACTTTCTGCTGCTTATTCTCCATTCCCCTGCAACTTTCTGCCCTCCTCCTCTGCAGTAATCCCACAGCCAAGATGGCAGACCTGCTTGTGTCCTCCTACATCTTTTCCCAATTCACATCCCGTTGTACTAGCTGAAGCTGCTGCTGGTGTTGAGCTTATAAAGGTCCTATTGCAGTGGTTGAAGCAGAGGCATCTGTGCAGCTTGTCTACTCCTGCCAAGATGTTGTTTTTAAGTGGCTGGGACAAATCCATCTCTGGTGGTGTGGGGGAGCTTTAACTCAGTTTTGGATAAGAGTGAGTTGTCAGTAACCAACTGCGCATCTCTTTGTGCCATCTGGGATCCAGTGAAAATGTTCTGAGGTCGTGTTGTCCTCCTGTGTGTGGCCTCCTTACTGAGAGAGTGAGTCAGGGTGTTGGACCAGCCTGAAGATGAAATGCCAGCCAGTCTCCTATCTCAGTTCTTGTTGCCACCTAGCTGCAGAAGAGACAAATGCTGCGATATGCCCATGCTCTTGTTTCTGAGGTGGTCATCCCATATGCTCTGTAAAGGAGAGGACACGTGATGGAGTGTATTGATTCCCTACAAAGCCTAGCACTGTATGGAGGGAAGGGCAAAGGTCTTGTCTGCAGATTCTTCTCAAATGCAGCTTTCAGTGACCATATACTATTGTGCTTTAATTCCTGCTGAAACCCTGCTGTGCATAGGCAAAGCTGTTACTGCATCAAAGGAACAAACAAATAACTCCTCAATGAGAGATGAAACCAGACCTACCTTGACTTCAAAAGTTGCAAATTCCTGTTTGAGTATAATTTTAAAAGTATTGGCCAAGCATGTGTTAAAGTGTACTTAGTATGAAGAAAAAGCCTTAGTGGTGTGAGAAAAATGAATACTGGAATCATCTGGGTTTCTCCACTTTTTACTTTTCATTTTACTACTTGCTTTGGTTTCCTGCTGGAGAAAAACTTAATGGTTCTTTGCGCCCATGTGCATTGGGAAACAACTTCTGAGCGTCCAGCAGGAGTGAGATTTTCAAGCCCAGGGTGTAACAGTCCCCACATTTAAACTTTGAAAGTTTCATTGTCAAAGTTTTGACACAGTATGTGGCGATGATGCTTTATGTCAGTAATAGCCTGTAGGACACATTAATTTATTCTGATGTATGAAGAACAGTTCTACACTTATTGCTTGAGTGGAATTAATGAAGCCACTCAATGCTGGTGTAATGAAGTAACGAGCTGCTGTTCGTGTCCTGTTTAAGCAACACCTTTTGATTAGTCATGGACATCAGTTGCAAGCAACGAACGAAAAAGACAGAGAAGAATTTTCTAGGGGGTGGGAGGGAGCTGGTATGGTTTTAGACATTTTAAATCCTGTTGCATGTTATCTGTCACTACAGCCATTTAGTTGTCTTTCTTGCCTCTCCCCTAGTGCATGCATGTGACTTTAAAGTCACATTGAGTGATTATTCTTTTACCATGCTAAGAGCTCCATATTTGCTGACACTGTCAGTCACGTCTTCACCAGCAAAATGATTTTGTTAGGTTGTGTCAAATGCTAGAATATGTTCATTGGATGTGATGGCTGTCAAAAGAGTTTGAATTAGATCAAGTAACAATTAAATGTAAATTTTTCTGCCATTGCAGTAGTCTACTACAGCATGCAGTGCCAAACTCCGTGTGGGTTTAAAATAATTTTTCTGGGAATGATATACTGTTTGCTAGATAAATGGTAAATGATAAAAATGGATGAAAAAGAGTAACAAGATCTGGGTCATGCTTGCTGGAAGTGTTTCTGTGTCAGTGGAGAGGCATTCTAAATGCATTTAATTAGAGTTGTATTAAATGCAACCAACACTGGCAACAAATGCAACCAAGACAAATAGGCACACCTTTGCACATATTAGTATATTAAGCAAAGAGAGAGTTTTTTGTTTGCTTGAAATTTGTAGTAGTTCTTAGGTGTTACTTGAGCAATAAATGTTGATTAAATAAAAATGCCTCATTACAGCTACGGTATACTGCCATTTTATTTGTTCTGTGTTGCCTTGCTCATGCTGCAATATACCCAGTGGATGAATGCAAGTTGCATCTTGCCACAAGGAGGATATTGTTTTTACTCTGAAGTCAGGGAGGATGTTGTCAGAAGTGTCCCTGAAGACATCTTGTGGTATTGGCTAGGAAGCTATTTGCGCTTGCCTGCCCAGGGCAGGTGTGTTCTCTATTTTAATGTGTTTTGCATGCATTTGCTGAATGTTGGCTTTCATTGCATGTTTTGTTGGAACTTAGAGTGCCAGGTTTAGCAGAGAACATACGGATATGCCCTGCTTCCATCTCATTTATTTAGTTTGCCAAACAAAATCTGTTAAAGCACAGAAGGATTGCTTTAGCCAAGTGTAGCTGGTCAGTGAGTGATGTAGTTGATTCTTAAAAGAGAAAACCAAAGCAAGAATGTTGTATTGTGTGAAGCTACTTCATCACATGGAACTTAATCCTTGATGCAGAGAGAATGTACACCAAAGTCAGCAGGAAAAAATGATGTGCGTCAGTTTTCTTCTTTTTCATGTTTCTCTGGTCAGCAGTCATGTTCTGGTGGTAGATGGGGTTAGCAAAGAGTTACAGCTGGAATGTGACAAGAAGATACCATGTTGCTAGATGTCTGAGGTCTTGAATATGAGCCTTGTTTGTGGTTCCTATTTTTTCTTCTTGAAAACCCATTTTCCCAAGATGAGTATTTGGGGTGGCACTTCAGAGTCTGGCTGCTTGGGGCTGAGTGGTAAGACCTGAACGAGAATGTCTCTGATCTCTTCCTTCCTTCTTCCAGATGAGTCAAAATCTCAACCTTAGAAGCCAAATGACACTTAATTGTGTGATATTCAGAGATGAAGTCAATCTCTGGGTGTTCTCGGGGAAGAGGGTGACATTGGCAAAGATGGCCATGGTGGCAGGAAAGCCCCACTAGGTTATGGCCATGTATGTGCAGCAGGGGCCCACAGCTGTGCACAGATGTCCAGTCCAGCTCTGCTGGTGAAAAGTAAGACTGCATGTGTTTTCTGGCCCACCTGCCTTCAAATCGGTGGGAATGTAATAAAATTTATACTTTCCCCCCCTGGTATAATCTGCTTTTTTTACATCTAGAGGGAATGCCCTGACAAATTTAAAAAGGCTTTAATTTTTCTCTCAGTGGTTGTGGCATAGTGATCTATTTTTCAGTGTAGTAAAGTGAGATAGGCCTGTGTCTTCATGCTTATATCTCTTTTTTTTTATAAAGAGAGATTTATTTCTTGTTAAACCTGTATTTCATTATGCTGTGTCCTATTTTTTTCCTTTTTTTTTTTTTAAGAAACGTGGCATGCCAGAACAATTCACTTTTCAATTTCTATAGCATTACATTTTCATTTTGCCTTTAATTTGAAGCCTTAAAGCTATGTCATAATAAGAAACCCCCTATGGAAAATAGTAGAAACAGATTTCTTTTTCCTTTACTCCACTTTTTTTTTTAAATGAGTTCCCTGAAAAAGAGCTATTAAAAAGAAAGGAAACTCAACTTTGAGTTTTAGCTGAACTGCTTTTGGAATTAAGTAGAGTTAACTTTTTATTTATTTTAGAAGTGCTTTTATCTCAGTTTATTGTATGCTACCATTCACTCAAATATATTTTTGCAGTCCTGATGCAAGTTCAGTCATTGTCAACTGAAGGTACAATTTCTAAATGAATTCACTCTTGCAGTTTCCCACACGCTATTAGTATCTCAAGCTGAATTACAACCTGCAAGAGCAGGTGTGTGATTCACTATGATCCATTTCCTGGTATTACTGGGGTTTATTTCTGTTGTGTGTTTGTTTTCTTTTTGTTAACCATTCTTTAAAAACTTTGGTTATATCTTTGGCTGAAATTGATATCACAATTCAGTATTAGTCTTTAGCTTCTCCCCTCCCGCCCTGTTTCTCCTCTATATAGACTTTTTGCCTCCTCTTTCCTGAACCTGTTCACCTTCTCCTGAACTCATGTAGGTGTTGATCATTCATTGCATACTGTTGTAGGAAGAATCACTCTTTTATTGCATGTTTGGACCTGTTATGTGCTAGATTAATTGGCTCTACCTAGTTCCTGTATTGGTAGAGCCAATGTATAATCAGTGCTCTGTTTTTTTGTGTGCCACTTCTTGCTTTATAGGCCTTTGTATCCTTCTACTCCCCTACAGCCTTTTCTTCTGTAAAGACTCTGCTCTGTCTTACCCAATGTCTGTTTAATTCCCTGAAAATGTTTTGTGAGGCATATCATAGTGATGTTTCCTGGCTTTTGTAGGGTTCAGCATGTGCATGGACAAAAGCTATTTCAACTCTCTCATACTTCATGATTTACTCTGTGAAGGGTTGAAGCTTGGTTTTGTCCTCAAGTTTACAGTCTGGAGCATGATAACGGGGACTGCTGGAATGATCTCAATCAATGGCTTTGTAGGGAGGACTGGTAAAAAGTATAGCACAGTGGAAAGCCTGTCAATCTGAGATTGCATCTAAGTGGAGCAACTAAAGGTTAAACACAGTCTCCGTAGCCTCTCTGGTCAGGATGGTTTACAACCCAAATTTATACACTAGTTCTCTTATTACAAAGTGAAGCTTTCAGTTTTGCATTAAAAAGAAGCTAAGGGATATATGAGTGGATTTGAATGGAATGAATGAGTTTATTTTGAGGTAGTGTGAATGCATGTGTATATAAGTCTGTTTTTCCAGGCGAAATGTGTTAGTTGGGAATGCTGAAAATAGGAACATGTTGCAAAAGCCTCTCTGTGCAGCTGTCAGTCAGAGGGGATTACGGAGGGGACAGTAAAACACTCATTATCAAAGTTGAAGACTTTGCCCTTTCCCTCTGTCCTGCTGTGACCTTCACAAGGGAGGTGCCCTTTGCATCTCTGCTGGCAGACAGAGGCCAGCAATTTGTCTGGTTCCATCCCTGTATGAAGAAGAGAACAAGACGAGAAACTTCTGTACTGCCTGGCTGTTCTAGGCAATGCCTGTCCCCAGCAAAGCCAGACGGAATGCCTGGTGAGGCAACAGGCTCCTTAGGATGCAGGTGGTTAAACAGAAACGTGCTTACAATTGACTAGATGAGAACTTATTTTATAAACAAGCTGGTTTATGCAGGAGCTGTTCTGTGATTCTGATAGTAAGCAGCTCTTGCTCTTCAGTTCTGGTTTGTTTGCTTGGGGTTTTTTTTGGTTGGTTACTTGTTTTTGTTTAGAAAGTGATTGATGCTTCATGGTGGCAGTGCTGTGAGTGATTGTGAAACTATTTGGATTAAAAAATTGAATGAGAAGTTTTTCACCTTTCTACACTAGAAAGCAATTAAAAGATATCTTGAAGGCTTTTATTGTTTTCTTGGCAAACTAAGACCTTTGGGCTCTGTTCTGGCCCCTATAAGAGGCTCACACCAACTGGTAATTAAACTTTTGTTTTGCAAACTTAAGGAAAAATAAATGCTAAAGCAGTCGTGATAGTGAAGAAACATACGAATACTAGAAAGTCACTTCTCACCTAGACTCAAATTATTACATCTAGAGGAGTCAATGGAAACTTAATTAAGTATTTTTTTATGATCCTTTTAAGGGACCTTGAATTCCTTTGTTAAAGTCATCCCTGGCTGTGTTTGTCTGTAGTGTTGCAGGAGAATGGCATCTGTGGTGTTACAGAGGAATAACCATCCCACTGCGTTCTATACTAAAGAAAACTGCGCTTATTTTCTTTCTCCTTGAACTCTTCAATTTGTTCCTTTTCACTCTACCTGTCCTGCTAAGCTGCTTCAGCTTTTCATGACTGCTTTGCAGACCCATTTTCCTTACTTTCACTTGCCTTTTTAGGTTCTTGTTCAGCCCCTTTTCTCGTTAGTGTTTCTTTGCTGCCTTGATTCCCTCCTGCTTTTTGTTTTATTAATTTCATATAGTCCTGGAAATACATGGAGGAAATGAAGGGAGGAAGCTATCACAATAAGAGTTATAAAATAATGTGGAATATAAATAATAGTATAATGGCATGTATCATGGGGTATGTCAAAGATTTTGCTAGAACTGATGCTCTTTCAAGCCTTGCGAGAAGGGATTAAAGTTGGTGTGTGCAAGGAATCCTTGGAGACTGAATGTGGCAACTGAATAGATCCTGAAGGGGAGACCAGAATAAGAGTGCCTTTCTTAGGTGGGAAGGTCAGATTCTTACATCATTTAAGTGTGTTTTTCTTAAAGTGATGAGGCAAAAAAGATTTCAGCAGCCCCACCTAGCCAAGGTGCAAGAAGCTCCTTGACAGGCTAAGGGTTGTAGCTGAACCTTGGTGCTACCCTGAGACACCAGGTGCTGCCAAATTAGTCATCCATCAAAGAAGAGGTGAATACATGTTCATAGTAAGGCTGTGTTTCCTTGAGACAGGGAGCAATGATCCCCATGGTGGTGCTATGTGAAGGAGAAGGTCTTGTAATTATGAGTTTTTTCTCTGTTCAAGTGGCTTGTGCTCCTCCCATTTCCTCGTGTGAGCTTTGGCATTTTATAGCTATCCCAAGAATATGTTCAAGTTCCTGAACTAATGGTAAATGATCCCTGTCACCTTCCAGTTCCCCCTCCCTGTCCAGTCCTCAGTTCCTTGCCCTGTCCGTCTTCCCCTTTCCTTGCTTCCCCCCTCCATGTTGGAATATAGAGACACTGTGGTCTCAGAAAAGAGAATGAGGGAGAGTGGGATGGTGAGATGAAAGAAGTCAGCTGGTTTTAAACCTGTGGCTGCAATAAAACAGTTAACTGTTTTTATTGCTTTATGGTAGGTAAATTAGTTCTTATTTCCAGCAGAAGTTGAGCAAAAAGCATGAAACTACTTAACGACTCTGCTTATAAAACATTAGTACTTTGAGAGTCAGGTGTGTCATTGCTGAATGGCTGACATCTATCAACAGTAGAAATGTTAATTCCCTCTGAATAGTAAACTGATACTTATGGCTTAGACCCAAGTCTTCCCCTTAACCTCCTCAATGTTGTTTTTTTTCCCCTCAATTCTTATTCAAAATAACTTTCTTAATCTTGGAAACAGACTGAGATTGTATCAGTGCAAATCTGTAAGTGTAAGCCCCGTCCTAATGTTTTTGCATGAATGTAAGGTATTGAATGTCTTCTGGGGAGCTTTGCGTGGTAGTGGAAGGTTACTTTAGACAAATAAGTCTAGACTGTTCTTAGGATCTATTGCACATCTCTACACCTGCCAAAATTTGGGAGAGTGTTTTGTTTAAGTTACATGGCAATTCCTCAGAACGGTTTTCATGATACAGATAGTACTAACTAGCCTTTTCTTTCTCCTTCCCTCCCCCAAAAGTCACTGCTACTACTGGTGTAAAATTTGGCTAACACTCTGCAATTGCTATTTTGATTTCCACTTCCACCATTCTCTAGCAGTTATGTAAGTAGTAAGGATTTTACCTTTAGTGCATGGTTTTAATGTATATGCAAGGAATAATTCGAAGACTTCTCACATGCAATTGAGACAAATACTTTTTATGCTCCTTTGAGCATGAAATTAATAGATTAGACTTCAGAAGGGCTCTTGAGTGGATAAAGACAATAATTATAGATGTCTTGTCCAATATTGAAGTCTAAATCATATTTTTTTTGAAATAGAGAAAACAATTTTCTTGCTTGGACCTGCTAATATTGCACTGTTGAAATTGTCCTGGCATGTATTGACAGTTGAAACTGTCCTGGCATGTAAGGAAAGCATTTTTCTGAGTAAAATACACTGCTTTTTATAATTTTGAATTCATCTAAGTTTCCTAAAAATATCTAGACTTTGCTAACATGCCATAGCAAGTCTCTGAAGTTCACAGAGAAAATACATGGAAAGAACTGAGATGTTTGGAAGAAGGAAAAAATGAGCAGTTCATTTAGATTACCAGAGACATTTGAATGCTGACCTTTTAAAATTTACTTAAATATTATTTAGTTTGTTTTATTGAACTGGTTTATGAGTCCTTTTTTCTCCCTTCTCCTTTTCCTCTTGGATTAATAGGAATTTTTTTGGTTTGCATATGATGTTTAAACATTTCATTCATAGGATGGAAAATTAAACAATAGGCTATAAATGTGGTTGCAAACTTAGTTAAAATGTTTCAGATTTTTCCATATGTTTCTTAGTAAAAATAACAACACTCATCTAAACCATTAGCTCATCTAAAACCATTAGTGAATGTTTGCCATGAGCGTGTGGGTCTGTCTTCACTTCCTGCTTTGCATAGTTTTGGACCCGTAATCTTAAATACATCTCTAGCTAACTGGCCGTGCCTCTGTGTTGACTGTTTTGAATTAAATTTGTGTGATTCTGTAATATTTTTTTTTAATAAAATACAGTCTTATGGTGTAGTTATAGAAATAGTGTTTTTAAGGACTCTTATTAAAAAATATTTTAAAGTGGCTGTTTCAAGTTGTAATAGACCTTCAAGAACAGGCAAGAATGAATTTAAAAAAAAAAAAACCAAACCAAACAAAAAACCCCTCAAAAACCCCAACAGAACAAACACAAACAGGGAAGCTGAAAACCATAGTTATATTTCTTGGTGGAGGGTATATATGTTTGTGAGTCTCATGTTTTAGTGTAGAATGAAGATCTAGAAAGTTGAGTGAACACACAGAACGGGTAGTGGGCAAAAGCAACACTGTGTCCAGAAAAACTTTAAAAATAAAAACTTCATTGCACGCTGAATAAAGTGGGGTTTTTTAAGGTGTTTGTGTAATTTGTAATGGAAACTATGGGTGTGCAATGGCAAATGATGGGAAACAGTGGTCTGCAAGACAGCATTAAAAATTGGGAATGCCAAATATGTGCACTGTATGCGAGTCTCAGTTGAGAATTTGTTTTGAAAAAATAAATTGTTAAACAATGAAGACCAGATCTTTTTATTATTTTTCCTGGGAAAAGAGTTTGTATAGCCTAAGGGAGAATTTGGTGCCTGTGGGAAAAAGAACACCGGGTTCAATTTTCAAAATTTGTGCGGCTTTGCCAAGACAGATGGGAAGAAATAAGAGTGTGCCCCAAACAACTGTAGCCCTGGGAGACTCTGCTCATCTTGCATGTGGGTTTTCCCATTCATAATTATGTTTAAAAATCAAGCTGTGCGTGCTAGCGGCTCTGCACGTGGAGGAGTTGGGCTTGTTCAGCCAGACTTTGATGTGCTGCAGCAATTAAACTTGCCCGAGTCATGTAAAAGGGTGTCTGTCCTTACGAATTTCTGAGTGAGCATTCTAAAGGCAAGCGATGTGTGTTAACTCAGTCTGTGCCTTTGAGAGTCCATAATCTACAGATCTGCTGTGCCCAGGCACTGCAAGGCAGCAGCGACTGCTCGTGCTGGGGTTATGAAATGAATATGTTTCATGTGACTCCTAGAAACCCCCTTGTGATGTGTCTCAAATTGTTTTCTTGGCAGTGGCTTGTGCCGGGAGCGCTTGTTTTCCGGGCTGCTACTGTGGCTCCGTGAGTGGAACTGAGCGTTGAGCTTCTGCCTCTTGTTTCCTTGTACTTCAGGATGCTGTTCGTGTTTCTCGTCTGCAGTGTTCGATATCCTGTCCATCTCAATGGCTTCCTTTTGGCCCAGCGTAGGGAATAAACATCCTTTATACAGCTAAAGGTTCAATTTTTTAAAAAAATGGAATAGTCGAACAGTGTAGCTATTGTGGATGCTGCAAAGAAGTTGAGAAAAAAATTCAGATCACAAATTTGACATCAGCTGTTTTTAGTGAATGTGGTGTGTTTCTACAAAACAGATCTAATCGGCTGTGTTCCTTTTGCTCTAACTAATCTGTTGAAGTGGGACAGGACATCAAGAGTGCTGTATCATCTTTAAAATATCACATCCATCCAAATGTTTTCCCCAGATTTTTGCTGCACACAGGATCTTCAAGAACAGAGGAAATGAGCAGAATACACAAGAAAATAGGTTTAACACATGAAGTTTAGTTAAATAAAACACAATGAAAACCAGAAATCCTTTCTCTAATCACTGGTCAAAAGATACTTTAGAGAACAGGATCCAAAATCACAATTTAAGGATTTTGGGGATACTGCTATAAAAGAATCTATAAACTGTTTTCTTCATAGGTACAAAAGCGAATTAGATTTTACTGATGTGTGCTGTTAATCTTAGCAAGGGGAAGGAATGGCTGATCCAGGAAGCCTCAGGGTCTCATAAATCAAAGGACTAATGAGACTTGAGCCAAACATCATTTTGATTGGTTTGCCTTTGGTTGTTCCATTTTCCTCTCATCATTCATTCAGCCCTTTTATATATAAGTGGATGGGGAACTGCAGGTTTTTGGACTTCTGTTTGTTTGCTTTTTTAACCAGGCTTTGGACAAGATCTTTGTTCTTGCATTGCCTTGTTGTATTTATTTTTTTTTAAGTCAGTTGTTATTTTTTGGTTTTGTTGCTTTGGTTGCTCCTCAGGTTTTTGGGTTACACTGATAGCTGAGTCTATCCATGCTCTCTGATTGCTTTGCCTGTGCAGACACCAAAAGGACATCCATACCTGCTTAGTTTGATCCACTGACTTGGGTGACCCAAAGATCCACAAGACCTGCACCCCTCATTTCTGTGCCTCTGTGGTATGAGTGGCCTCTCACTGTGCAAGTTTCCTTCATAATTTTGTGCCACATATTGTATGAACCTGGGTTCATACAGTGCCTTTCACTGGGTTTGTGTGGTGTGATGTGATTTTTTTTGTTTGTCTTTTGTGTGTGTTTTGTTTTAAAAATTGGGGGGAAGGTCAGAAAAGACAGAAATCTCTAATCATATGCTCTTCTCCCTTTCTTTTGTGTTTTGGTAGGCCTGGATGATTGCCTGCAGCAGTACGTCCATAAATTTGAACGGGAGAAGATAAATGGTGAACAGTTGTTACAGATTTCTCACCAGGACCTTGAAGATTTGGGTATTTCACGGATCGGACACCAGGAACTGGTTCTAGAGGCTGTGGATCTCCTGTGTGCACTGGTTAGTTAAGTGGTGAACAGACGTGCAAAGAATTTCTTAAAGTGCTCTTTTGGGTGAATAACTAAGGCGAGTCTGATGAAAACGGAATACCTGTGTCTCTTGCTTTCTGTTACACATCACTGTAAGGGTAAACAGTAAGAATTTGTTTTTCACAAGCTTTGTCTTAATAGCTCTTTAACCTTTTCCTCATAAGAGGCAATGCTAATTCATTGGCTTGCGATTCTAAAGAAATAAGTTGCCTAAATACCATTGTTAGATCTTGTGGCTCCTGTTAGAGAACAGAGTGATTTTAAATTGCTATTGAGTAGGGTGAATTTGTCATAGAAGATAGAAGACATACAGTTGAAATGACAGCTACAAGTGGTTCCTTGCATCAGCGGAAATGGGTTTAGTGCAACCCAAGAAAATGTTCTTGAAGTGAGAGGATGTTTTGCTAACTTAGTTACAGTCAAGTTCAACTCTTGTTGGATTCAGAACTTAAGCTGTTCCTCTATCTTACTGCTGATATATGACCGTGCAGATAGTTTTAAAACAAACACGCTCTGGAAAGAATAAATAAATTTGGGGCTGTTTTGCTAGTGCAGCTTTTATATAAAAGCCATAGTTTGGACATAGTCTTAGAGATGTGTTTGATGTAATGCGGTGAATGAGCGCCAGAGGTATGTATGATTACATCAGGGAGAAGGGTGAGAGAGGCTGCCTGATGATTGCTTGGCCAGCACTGACCCACCTTTCCTTCATTAGGCAAGACTTGCAGCACTGAGCATATTCTTCTTAAAATGGAGTCTTTATTGCACGTGTGGTATGTGCTTTATTTGCTGCAGAATGGTGCTAAAGGGATCACTTGTACTCCATAACCAGGAACAAATTGGATAGCCTCTACTGAAAGAAGTGTATTCAATGAAATCATTTCATATAATCTGAAATGTATCCCAAAGAGTTGCTGTTATACTTGAAAAACATTTTATTTCCTCTGCAGTATTTCATCTTTTTTTTTTTTTAACGTTTAACTTGAAAATCTAAAAGAAGAATGTAATTAGCCTGAAGCACAGTTCATGTGGGAAGGGATAATCAGTCAGGACAGTGAAGGGGTCTGGTGGGTTAGTGAATGTACTGCGTGCTCTCTATGGTCCTTACTGAAGTAATGGATATGGCAGCCCTCAAAGGCATTTTTTTTTCTTACTTTTTAAAATATTAGAATAAAATGAACAAAGCTGGATGACCTCCAGAACCTAAAGCTGTGTTTTCTCTCCTACAATTTCCTTCTAATTTCCTTTGTAGACAAAAGTTTTGACCTCAGACTCATTTCTGGAAATCGTTTGTGAAATTCAGCTCAAGTTAATGTATTAGGCAGAGTTCATGTATTACAGCTGAAATGTCCTTGTTCTCTTTTAAGAAATGGAGGAAGAATTCCTGTGTTTTAGGTATGCCCTTTGTCACCACCTTGATGCCCCTTGCTTTGAGTTTTTGGGATTGTTGTATTTTGTTCCCAACGGGGTGGTGTGTTTTAAGTTCTAGTGACAGCCAATTTTTTGTCTCTTCTTTTTGTGAGAGAATAAAGGTTTCCCATATTCCACCTGTATTAGTTCTTTGAAAGTGGCTCTGTGAATTGGTATGATTTAGTGATGGATTTTTGTGTGTGTGTGTATGGTAACATTTCCCTAATTTTTGGGGCCTTGAATTAAAAAGTAAAGGCATTATTTTTGTGGAGGATTTTTTCTCTCTTTCTCCCTTTTTCTCTTTTCCCCTTCCCACTATGCATTGGCTGTTGCAGCTTGAGGTCAGGCTTTGAAAGCTGTTGTTCTTGGTGATGGGTATGTGGGGGGGAAGGGCTAAGAAGGGGTTTTGGTGGTTTCCCAGTCCTGGAGTTTTCAAGAAGGATTTTCCTTTTTTGTCTAGTTTTGCCTTGGCAGTTTTTCAAGAAACTCTTGTGGCTCTAAAAGCAGTATCTTCTGACACTGCTGTCTTTGGAGCATCTTTCTCCTGCAGTAACTCTTTTCAAGCATTGAGCATTTTCCAGCCCCAGTAGATCAGTTGTAAATATAGAGTGTGAAGGTAGTCCTTCCCTTGAGAAAGGACACCATGTACAACTTTTCCCTTTTGTTTCCTTTTTTGGGGGGGTTTGTATGGTTTTCTTAGAATTTTTATAATGATAGAGCCATCTTAGGTAGCTATGCTGCCAAGCTGAAAGAGAAATGAGTGTGTGTGTCTTTGCTGCTTTGATGATAAGCAGCGTTCTCTCATCTCTCTGCTGCAGCTAGAGAGAGGGTGAACAGGGATAAGAAGTAAAGGTTTCCTTCAAGCATACATTTCCGTTGTTCTTGAGCTGGTCTAATACATTTTTCTGACCAGGTGTTGAAGACTTATTTTAGGTATTTACACAATCTATCAAAGAAACTGAATTCCCCGGGGGAAAAACTCATCAATTTGAGTGCTCCATCTTTACGTCAATGACAATATTTACTTGAGGAAGAAAAGGAAAGGGAAGAAAAGGAATTTCCTAGTTGACTGAAGTATTTGGGGGAGGAGCAAACATACATAAATATGCTTTTAAAACTCATGCAAACCCCCAAAATCCAGTGTGGGGATCCAGAAAATAAGCTTTCTCAGCCAGATAACTGGAACAAAAAACATCTGGAGTGGTGGTGAAAACAAAACACTTGCTCATCATTCACTGATAGAGTAAACTTGCTTCTTTGGATTTAATAAATATAAAACAATGAAAGCATTAACAGCAATCTGTATACAAATATTTTAACTTTTAATGTGTTGTTTGGATTAGATTTCTGAATCTTTTCTTACGCTTTATGATGGGAGACTTTGGAAGCAAAAAAAGCAACTAATTTTTCTTGAGGTTAGGATGAAGATACTAGTTTTAAACCATCTAAAACAACCAAACAACCCAAAAAAAACAAACCACAAAACAAAAAGAACATAGTTTTTAGCATTGTGCCTTTGATAATTTCACTGATAGTAATGTACTGTCAGCATATTTGCAGTGCAGCAAAACATAGTATCTATAATATAGAACATGCATACATGAAGATTTGCCCTTTGGGGCTAATCCTTGTCAAAAGGACCTCATCTATGTACCACTCATAAGATTTCAGTTTTATTAAATTCAGTCTTTTTATTAGGAAATTTGTGACTCTGAAGGATTCTTCAGGATGCATTTTTTGTTAAAAGGGAGAGAAGAAGAATGGGTGACTGTGACAGCAGTTAACTTGTGTTAACTCTAGTGTTTATGTAGGCATGTAGTGATTTGGATCAGCTTTTGAGCAGGCATTCAGCCTGGTTTTATTTTTATTTTTTCTTTTTTTTTTCCCCTAGTGCTGGTTTTCAGTTGGGTCAGCCAGCAGATCCAGCTCATCACACTGCAGCCTGTGAAGGTGGCTATGAAAGGGAAGGCTCTGGCACAACTATTGTTGTGCTGGGTTTTTTTTATTTTTTATTTTTTTTTATTATTTTATGTTGTCTGCCTGACCTTGAGCAACTCTTTGGTCAGTGTACTTTTTCTCATTGAATGTAATGGAATTTGGAAAGAGTGGGCTCCTGTGCGCATGTGCTCTCTGGCACATGTGTGGGGTGCTGTCTCTCTATCCAGCCCGGATTGTGGCTCCCCAGGTTAATGAGTAACAACCTGGGAATGTTTGACATGGGGTGCACTTGACCGCTGGCTTCAACCTGGGTTTTGATGAAAGCAACATTGATGTTTTACGTGGGGAGAGGTAGGAAAATGTAACGTGCTCTTTGGTCCATGAGCAACATCTAAAACCTTTTGGTTGTTTCAATAATCTGTTAAATGTTGTAGCCTTAGTCCTGTAGAAATATTTCAAAAGAGCCTGCTGAGCTTTGTACTTCACCTGTGTGTCACAGTGAAGGCTGTTTGGTGTGCTGCCATGCTATCAGCATTCCTATCTGTCCTGAACTGGGGCTGCAGCTCCATGACAAGCTGAATTAATCCAAGTCAGCTGCTGCCCCCAGCCCCTCCCCGTCTTCTGATTAGTGATCTTTTGTGCCTGTGCTCACCAGACCCTGAAGTGAGCTGCTTCAGGGAGCTCAACCAGCTGAGAGCGTGCTACAGTAAAAAAGGGAATAGGTTTGTTTTAAATGGTTTAGTTCCCTCAACTGGCCCTCCCAACAGACTGGATGATGCAAGTGAAGGAGAAGAAAAATTGCAGAAATAGGTGGTTATGTGTGAGGTGGTCAAGATCTCACAAGTCACAGGTGACAGGACTAGAGGAAATGGCCTCAAGTTGCGCCAGGGGAAGTTCAGGTTGGATATTAAGAAAAATTTTTACACTGAGAGGGTTATCAAGCCTTGGAATGGGTTGCCCAGGGCAGTGGTTGAGGCACCATCCGTGAAGGCATTCAAAAGATGGGTTGGCATGGTGGTGGGGGACTTGGTTTAGTGATTTTTTTTTTTTTTTTTTTTTTTTGGTCAGTGTTAGGTTGGTGGTTGGACTAGATGATTCTGTGATTCCAACTATGAGTGTATAGTGTCAGTTGGATGGGAACATTGCTATTCTGATGAAGGGGCATAGTGTTTTCTGTGTATTAGAGCAAACAGGTGAGGAAGACTGTCTTACTCGGGAGCAGAGGTGGTTTGAGTTATGATGGCCCTTTGTTCTGGGGAGGTTCATCCTTCAGGGCTGATCTGTAGTTAGAGAATACAATTGCTTGTACTGAAGAGCTGTGTGCTCCTTGCTGTGATGGAGAGGCATAATGCATAGCCAAGGGACTTCTCCTAGAAGACAAACGGTTGGTTTAGGCATCTCAAGTGCATTCCATGGAGTCTCTGGGGGAAGTTGTAAGAAAGCTTAGTGCAGTGACTGGAGATCTTGGCTGTGATGTGCTCTTGATAGAGTCAGTTGGGGATGCCAGTTGCAGTCATAAGCTGGAGCTCCTATATCTCCAGAGTCAACACTTGTGTTGTTGAAGTCCACCTCAAAACTGAGAACTGCTTGACAAGATTATTTAAAAACTAGCTGAACTGGAGGAGTCACACTGTATTGGCCCACTGTATAAATAAGGCAAAAGAGGTGTGATAAGGATTATGTGACACTGTTTGGGCCAAAGCCAAAATCTGACGTGGTATATATCAACATATGTCCGCTTAAATGCTGGGGCCATTTCTGATGGCAAATGCCCCCAGGTAGTGGGCACAATTTCTGCACCTGAATAACAGAAAAGAAAACCTGGGAATACTTAAATATTTGAAGGCTCTCTGAAGTTCTGACCAGAGTGATTAGGTGGTTACACCACTGTACATAAAAGAATCTTTTATATTTTCTGTCCCTTTATGGAAGGGTGTGTATGTGTGTGAGTATCCTCTGTTAATTCCCATGCTAAAGGGAGAGTTTTCTGGCATGTGGATATTTTCAGATTCTTGTGTTCACAGGAACTTAACCCACATTCAGACCTCTTGGTGAAAAAATATTTCTCCAAAAGCACATTGCAAATATGCAATGTCCTATGAGGAGGAGTAAACTAACTGCAACAAATGCATCTTGGTTTTGTGTGTTGGTTTGGTTTGTTTGTGTTTGGGCTTTTTTTTTTGTTTATCACTTTGGTTAAAAGGTAGTAAGGTCACACATGATAGTGTGCAAGTACTGTAACGTTTAGTAATCCAACTCTTTTACTTTCTGTGATCCTGGAAAATTTAAGGATATCCTTTGCTGTTGCTGTGGCTTTTTTTTAAATTGGATGTATCCTCTCAACCCCTACTCCTGGCTGCTTTTAAGGATACTTCCTTGCCAAGAGCTTTCAGGGGAGAGGAGGGAGGCACTTGTGTAACTTACACTGGGATCTTATCCATAGGAGGTGGTAGGTATTTTAATGGTAGCTGAGTAGCTGAAACCTCTCCTTCCACTGATGGATTTCTTTGGGGCAAAGGTTCTGTTTGATCTCTTGTTAATGACTTAATCTAAGATATTCCAGCCTGTTTTATGGATGTTTGACTGTGGAGGGAATCGAGCCAAGAGCCAGCAGTGTGCCCTGGCAGCAAAGAAGTCAGCAGCATCCTGAGCAGCATGGCCAGGAGAGGGAGGGAAGTGATCATTGCCCTTTACTTGGCACTCATTAGTCTACTTATGCCCAACCTCAGGAAAGACATGGACAAACCAGAGTGTAGGCTCAGTGGAGGGCCATCCTGTTGGTCAGGACTGGAATACTTGCCCGTGAGGAGACACTGAGGGACTGGGATTTCTTCAACCTTGGCAACAGACAGCTTCAGGGAGGCCTAACAGCTGATCCCCAGCACCTACTGTGGGGGCCACATGGTTGGCAGAGCTGGACTGTGCATGGCAGGAAGATGGGGGACTTTAGGCACAAGTTGAGATAAGAGGTTCAGTCTGGATTTAAAGAAATGCTTCCTCACCCTGAGGACAGTCAAGTGGTGGATCTGGTTGCCAAGAAAGATTGTGCAGTCTCTGTCCTTGGAGGTCTTAAAGTCCTGAACAAGCTGTTCTGAGCTCACAGCTGAACCTGCTGTGAGCGGGAGGTTGGACTGAGAGTTCCTGAGCTCTGCTCCAGCCTGGGTGATGCTGTGATCCTGAGTGGAGGCATTGGGAACCCCTGGAGGCTAGAAATTGAATAGAATTAGGATTTGGTTCAGTTGCTAGTTTTTTGAGGTGGAAAGGTAAAAGAGTAGACAATATAGCTGGCTAAACTGTGGAACTTGGAGGTTGGTAGCAAGAATCTGCAGAAGCAAAAGAAGGGAGAAAGGCAGGGCTTTTTTGTCTTTTTGGGTGGGGGAGTTTGGTTTTGGTGGATTTTGTTGTGTGTGGGGTTTTTTTTTAAGAGTAGGAATTTTTACTCTAAAAGAGCTAAGCGTTGCCTGGCACTTAACTTTCAGAAGATACCCACAGAGGTTTTGCAAGATGGGTTAACTCAAAAGTAAAGATGCTCAGCAATGTATCACTACATAACTCACGTTTGCTAATTGACAGCAAGAAGAAAATCTTGATTACTAAATTGAGTTCCCTTCAAAACAGATACGGTGTAGCATTTCTGACATGTTTGGATTGAGGTGATCAATGTGTTGCTTAAAACAATTGGATTTTAATGTTGTGGAGCATGGCTTGATTGTATTTGAATTTATGAAGCTGAAGTTACAGGCAAGACCTACAAATTCCTTAGGTTTCAAAATTTTTTATAAAGATTCTGTTGAATGGTAAATATGACATCTAAAAATGGTTTAAATTAATATGTTGTAGTGTTAACGCAGCCTTCAAACTTGCAAATAATTGCACTGCTCTAATCAAGGAGCACAGTTACTTGTGGAACTTGTGATCCAAATATTTATTTCAGCTTTTGACACTGAAATTACATTTGCTTCCTGTTGATGTTTTTTATCACTTGCCAGATTAAATTTATCTTTAGTTGATATATGAAATATTACTTCAGTGTTTATGTACCACAGTATAGAAAACATTTTAAGAAAAAAAACCAGCATCTACTTTCCTCTAACAAAAAGAAAAACAATGCAATCCTGTTACTGCAAATGGCATCTTCTAGGATATTGGGATTTCATTCTGATTGAAAAGTGTCTTCAAATGTCACTAGTATCAGACACTGAGGGGGTTTGGCACCCACAAATTATTCTATAGAGGCTGTAGTGTAGAACATATCTCAGATGGCATTTTTGCCAAAGAACAGGAAAAAAATGGGCAAACCCTCAGAACTTTCATCCCATAAGAGTCTGTAACTTGTGGTATAATAACTAGCAGGACTAAATAGGAAGATTTATCAAGCTTTATAATATTCCTTGCAGAACTATGGCCTTGAAACAGACAATATGAAGAACCTGGTTCTCAAGTTGCGAGCATCATCCAACAATCTGCAAAATTACATCAGCACCCGTAGGAAAAGCTCAAATTATGATGGAAATACCTCTCGGAAGCCCCCCAATGAATTCCTTACTTCTGTGGTAGAGCTTATTGGTGCTGCTAAAGCCTTGCTTGCGTGGTTGGACAGGTAAGAATGGAGTCTTTGTATTTTAATTTACTGCTATAATGAATTGCTTCTCCTTATAGGGCAATTTCTGGTTGCTTGGGTATAAAGATCTTGATCCCTCTCGCCCCTTTTTTGGTGTTGTCAGAAAGCCTCTAGTGGATAATGGGATCTACTCTTGCACTCCCACTGGTGAAAACCAGTGAAACTGTTTACATTGCATCCAAACTGGTATTTATAAAAGTGGAAGGTCTTCCTGTTCAGGTCAGTTTCTCATACATGTGACTTCCTCCTCTCCCCTTCCCACCTTCTAAATTAGTTGTCATTGGCAGGTCCATTTCTAAAAGAATTTTTAATTTTCTGCCAAAATTATGACTTTAGCTCTTCAATTTGAAACCTGAGCCACGGGAGAGACTCTGTTTTTGGGGGTTTTTTGTGGGTTTTTTTTTTGTGGTTTCCCCTTTAATTCTCTTTTCTCCTGGCAAGAGCCAGAGTTGTTTTGTGACAGCTGCAGCGGAAGCAAACAGGCAACAGAGCCGGTCGGATGCTGGCAGGGATGCTGTCCCTGATAAGAGATGAACGTGAATTCTCAAGCTCCTTGCCAACTTTCCCAAGAAGGAAGGTTAGGAGGAGAGCTGTGCAGGGACTAGCAGCAAGGAGAGCTCTTACCCTTCGATATCCCCTCTCTCCAGCAGGGAGTCCATTTTGTGTCCAAGCAGTGATGGCTTGTGCCTCTCAGCTTGTTCCTTTCCTCTCACCCTGGTGCTGGCAACTTACCCAAAATTTCTTCTGCAACTCATTGTCAGCAGGACGGTTTGTTTGTCCATTTCCAAATCTGCTGGCATTGCTTATGAACCCCTCTTCTGGCTTTCAGCAGTCTGGAGGGTCTGAGCTGAGACTCTAAAGCTGCCCTACCTATAATAATCCTTTTCTAAGATTGAGCCTCACTGCAACTCTCTCTGTAACACATGAAAATCAATTTTTCTTCTTTTACAGAATTTCTTTTTTCTTTTCAGTATGAGTTTAGTAACCAAAGACTTAGAGGGTAGAAATCTACTCACAGACAAAACCAAGGGTGTAATTTTTGCAACACAGTCAGTGTGATCTGACTTGAGCATGCAGCTGAGAGAAGTTCAGTTTGGAAAATTGACAGCTTCTTCTGACTTTGCTCTCTGAACCTGTTTACCGCAGGGCTGGACATTCACCAGTTTTGGTGCAAGGATGGAGAGGGACGATGCAATCAGGAATATTTATATTATAAACTGTGTCCTTATACTTGTGTGGCCATCAGCGTTGCAGCTCTTGCTCTCACATGCTCCCCACTGAAAAGTGGGATGAGAGAAGACTGGTCCTTTGAATCTAAGGGGAATTTTCTGTTGTTGCAGGACACCATTTACTGGTATCGCTGACTTTTCATCAATGAAGAACAGAATCATTCAGCTCTGCTTGGATCTCACAACTACTGTTCAGAAGGTCAGCTGATTTCTTTTCCCCTTTGCTTTCCAAAAGGGAAGGAAGGAGGATGTTTGGGGAAGTAATGTGCTTTCTGTGTACAGAGTGCTAATTGGAAGGCAGATCTGGAAATGAGATGTTATTTCAAACTTTGAAGGTCAATTTCAGTTGTCTGTTTTTCTGATTTGGGTTTTTTCCCCATGATTTCCAATTTTACTATTGCTGGCTGTATCTTAAGTGACAGTGGTTTAAAGGCTACTCATATTTTCTTGAGCTTTAATGAAAAGAGGGTTTGTTTCTGAAATAGTTGGTCTGAATTTGAAGATTTTCAAGTTCCAAACAACATTATAGTGCTAAGTCTAAACAAAAATATGACTCTGATTACTGTACCAATGCTTGTAGGCACCTTAGGTCTTGTCCCATACAGAGTGTATGAGCCATCAGATGAAGTGCTACATGGGAAGGAGCTGCCAATTTTCGGATGCAAATCCCACAAACCAGGCTGCTGCTGCCCATGGTGTGAGACCACAGTATTTTGTTTCCATACTTCCCATTTTTCAGCTGTGCGATAACCACTCACATTGGTGACAGCTCAAAGAATTCATAAATGTGGCAGTCTTGGCAAATGATGTCATCTAGTTCTCTGAATAATGCTGCCTGTCTTAGAAACTGTTCTGACAGTGTCCTGCCACACTGGCTGTGAAACACGGTGTGCAGGCCTCAGCTTCTGCCCAACTTGCTCATAGCCATTAATCCACGGGCGTATGTTGTTTGAACTCTGAAGAGTCATGTCGTGTGCCATGGGTGATTCTCTCCCTGTTTTGGGGGGGAATGATGTCAAAGGACAGAAACATCCTGTGGGTTGTTAAGCTATGATGGCTCTCGGTTATATCAGTTGGATCGTTGTGAAAGGACAGTGTCTTAAAGTTCAAAGGCACAGAAGTTTGGCTTGCTGCTGAATGGCCTTCTTGTTTGGGTGCTGTGTGTGCAATTGCAGAAAATCTGTGATTTACAGCTACAGATTTGCAGATTGTGAAGTAGAACAGTAAGCATTTCTAGCAGCAGATGGTGTTCACCCAAGAGTGCTACAGGAACTGAGATAGGAGATTGCTGAACTATATTAATAAAACTACTAAAAATGGTACCTAATCTGTCAGTTAAATCAGCCTTTGACGGCAGGGGAATGGAAGTTGATGAATACAATCCTAGGCTTTTAAAAAGAGTCAGAGTACTTCTCTGCCAATTATAAAATTGCAATGAGCTATAATAAAGAATGGGATTGAGGCCTATGAGAAAAAGCATTAGTGAGGGAAGAATCAACACAGTTTTGTATCGGGATGCTGCAGATACATTAGAATGATCTGAAGGAGTCCACTGATGTGGAATAGGTAGATACAACTAAAAAATCTTTTAAGTGAATTTTCAGACTTCAGAAGTATTGCTTACTGGGGAATAAACGGTCAGTTCTCATAGTGGAGAAGAGACCAGCATGGCTCTTGTGGAACCAATGCTGCACTGCGTAATTGTAAAGGATGTGTAAAAGTGGGTGAACAGTAAAGCAAAGCAGGAATGCAGTAAGATTCCAGTTCACTTTAATGACAGCTATATAGATAACAGGAACAGAGTTCACTCCACTCTTTATTAAAGCTTTATGGCGAACTTTTAAGATGGAAATTGGTTCAGGCAGATGTATTTAGCAGAGAAAAATTATGCTGATGCACAACAGTGGAGTCTAAACTTTTTGTAGTGGTGCTCGGGAAAGGTCTTGAAGCTTTTGGCGACAGAATGTAAGAAGTGTGACCTCAGTCCTTGGTGGCCATTAAAACAGTGAGCAGGGTGTAAGACTTTCTATGAAAACGTAATATAGAACATAGCTGAGCTGTTTTATATATCTCTGCTCTGTCCGTATCTGGAGAGAGTTATTGTGGATTTCTGTATTTAAAAGCACAGAATAGAGCTAGGAAGAGACAGAAGAAGTGTTGAGGATGATTAGAAATATGGAGCAGCTTCAATTCACAGCTCCTGCTGCATCTCTTGGGCATTGTGTGTAGTTATGGAGGTTGAGATGTCAATGGCAAATGTCTTGACTTTTAATCTTCTTTAAAAGCTTGGGGTTTGGGGGTTTTCTCTTTATAGATATTGTAAATCTGGTTTAATTATTTACTTGCTGCTTTAACTTTTTAATCTGAGAATCTAATACCATTCTGTAGTTCAGCTGTTCTTGCAGAAAACAATAACTTCTGTAGTCTGTTACATGAACTTGCTTCAGTTCAAAGACTTTTGTACCTGGGCTGTGTAAATAATGCTTTGTATGCAGTCCTCTGGCCCTCGGGAATGTCATCGATAGCATGTTTTTAAAAATCACTTTTCTTGCTATTTTTAACAATATGTTTTAGATCCATTTTGATGCCTGGGACAGAGGAGTGCCCGAGTAAGGGTTTATCAGCATAAAGCAAGCTCGTGTGCTTGGCCTTCTAAGAGTCTAGTTTTATTGTGTAGGGTTCTGCTTTTCTGGAATAATCTGCTGCTATAATTGAATCCCATGTTCTCTTAGTTTTCAAGGTTTATTATTGCTTTCTGCTAGGGCCAGAAAATTGTTGTTTAACAGTACATTTGAGCCCTACTCGGTGAAAGTAATCTGATTAATCCCTGCGGGATAAATCTCTTTATTTCAGTTTGAGGTTAAAGTGGCAGTTTTGCAGTGTTTTCAGAGATGATGTGTTTACATGTTTAATGGTTAATGTTCTTGTTTTTAGGACTGCACTGTGGCTGACATGGAAGATAAAGTTCAGACTGTAGTAAGTACATATTTTTGTTGAAACTCAGCTGCCTGCATTCACATTTAGGTGGTTTCTACACAGACTGTACTGACAACTTTCAATCCCACACGTACAAGCGTATCATGCAAGTAAACATTGTTATGGGCTTCTTCATGCAAAAGAACTGCCCTGCTACAGAACTGAAGTTCAGTCTCTGACTGTACTCGAGCTTGAAAGATCTGAGTTTTCAGGGTTGTTTGAAGCAGCCTTTTGAGCAAATGAGGAGAGTAATGGAATGCTTTTTATATTTTGTAACAGTTGATCATCGCTTCCTGCTTTTGACATGAACCAGGCTGTGCTCTTTGATAAGGCCTTCCGCTTGCTCAGAGATGCTTAGGAATTTTGTAGCACAATAACTAAAAATAATTCTGTCTGTAAATAATGAGACTACGTAAAAGGGAGTTTTTTGCATCTTTCTTTTTCCATTTGTGCACACCCACTCTGGAACTGGGTATTGTTGTTTGGAGTTCCCTTGTTTGAGCAGTTCCTCGCATTCACACTTAAGCATTGTTTTGATTTATTTTATTGCTGCTTCATAAATCTCATGTGAAACAAAACAAACAAAATAACGTTGGAACTATTGTTTCCAGGAACCATTGTAATCCAAATCAATGTCTTCTCACAAGAGAGCTCCCCCTGCCCTGTAATTATGTGTATCCACTTTGACTGAAGGATTTAAACCCCTTGTGAAAGGTGGCTTACAGTGCTGATTCCTGGATTGTGTATAACTACTGTACTGTGTATTAATCCTTCCTCCCCTCTCCTTTAAGCTGTTGTAACCTACTTTGAATTTCAGCATTGCTTCAGTTAATGGCAAGATCCAGAACACACTATGGAGCATTAGTGAAACTTGTGAGCGTAGAGACAGCACAGATTTTTCAGGGTTTTTTTCTTCTTATTAATTACCCTTTTTGCTAGTTAAAAGTTCTATGAGACAAAGCCATTCTGCCTCTGCTTTTACTGACACATGCACACACAAAGTCAGAATTTTCCTTGAGTTACAATGTTGGCTTAGGATCAGTTATGTTTAGGTCAAAAGGAAATACAAACCTTGCCTGCGTAAGCATTCCAGAAGAGGTCAGCTCAGAGGCACAGTAGAAAGAGTAATGCTGAAATGCTTTAAGTCCTAGATGTCTTGCCTTGTACTGTAAAGCTTTGTGCAGATAAGTCAGTTGCTAGCATCTCTTTTTTTTTATGCCAAATGGCTAATTTTGTTCTCACAGCAGAAATGAAGAACAACGTGAAAAACAGTCAGTTGGTCTCACAAGGAATCATCAAAATGTTCCAGTATTTTAATAGGTTATATATTAGTTAAAGCAAATAAACCCCAAACCCATTATTTTTGCGATGTTTTTTGTGTTTATATTTTTAAACAGAGGATGTGTTGGCATCTGTTAACGATGATGAGGTGGCACTAAAGGAAACAGGATTTTTGTTACAGTAAGAAGATAGACATGCTGTAGAACAGATCTCTACAAACAAATCTCCTATATTGGTGATTCTTAACTACGCTTTATTAGTGGACCAAGTTTTAAAACTCATTTCACTTCCATTTTTGAAAACTGAAAGAGGAAAAAGTCAGGAGAGAAACTTTGGAACTGTTTTTTGTATGTTTGCATTGTAGGCCAAGACTTTAAATGGCATTTGTGATAAAGCCATCCGATCAACTACAGATCCATTGATGAGCCAGTGTGCATGCCTGGAGGAGGTTCATTTAACCAACATTAAACCTGGAGAAGGCCTGGTAAGAACTGATTCTGGAGTGTCCTGATGTCACCAGTGTTTAATAGCTAGTCTTGCAAGCCACTGCGTGTATTTGTGTGCACAGAAAGATTTTAAAACTACTAATATCCTATGGGGAACAGAAATGGGGAGGAACTCTGAGGGTTAATTGTCAGGTGGTGTGCTGAAGTGGCTGCAAGACGTGGGTATGTATGTTAATATGTTTGATCCCAAATATAATTCTTGATGAAGTGTTGCAGATTTGTGTCTTAACCAGTGTATTAGGTCGTTTACAGATGCTTGTGAAATCAGCCATTTCATTTTTGCAGATTACCATAACCAGCTGTTTTTCAGGTGGGGGAGGGAGAAGGTAGTTAGAAATGGCATTTGTGTTTCTAAAAGACACACTTTTATATGTGTTTATAGCAAGATTGTGAAGAGCAGGAGGATTTTCCAGGTTTTTCGTGATCAGGAATATGATAAATCCTTTTAAATGTTCAGTGGTTGTGTAAGACTATTGCAGCTACTTCTTTCAGTGGTTTTTTTTCCCTTGTACTTCTGAGCAAGTGTGGTAACTTCAGGCAGATAAGATGACTAAGATAAGATGACTGACTGAATAACATCCAGTTCTGTACAGCTCAGTATAAGTGCTTCTAACAACAGACATAGGTAGGAAAAATAGAGATTTATTTGTTCACAAATAATGAAACCAAAGTACTGGTCACCTGTCCTGGTTTGAGGTAAAACAGAACCAACTTTGGGTTCACTAATTTTACTTCTAGGCTAACCATTTCTTAATTCTCTGAAATGAACAACATATTGTGCAGAAAACTGTTTGTCGTGTGGGGAGATCTATGTAATTGCTAGTTAACGACCTGTTGGTGATTTTTAATTTGGTGTTCATATAGTTGACACTTACTTCATGTGCATTTGTCCTTGCATTCACACTCAGCATTAACATGTACAGCCACAAATACTTAATTCTGCCAGAGCTTTTGTTGCTTATGTGAGCACTGTGGTTACAAGGCAGTCTATATATTGACTTGCCAAGAGAAAATTGTAGAAGAACGTGCAGGCAGTATTTGTAGCCCACCTGTGTAAGTGTGCTTTGTATGGAGAGAGCTAGTGTCCATCTAGTAAAACCTGTAATTCTCTAATGCAGTCAGGAAAGGAAATAAAGTTTTGTTCAAGGCCAAAGTCTGAGGCAGCAAGACCAGCTGTGTTTGGTACTACCAACCAGACAGTGTTTCTAAATTGCATTCCATATATTAGTTTTTTTTAAGTCATCATAAATATTATAATTAATTACAATAAAAGTGACCTGTGAAGAGGTTTAGAATGTTGTAATACTAGACCACACACTTTTGTAGGGAAAATGTGTGAATTGTTAAGTGTTTTTAATAAAGTTTTGAGTCTGTTGCCAGCAGATGCTTAATCAGATAAATTAGGTGGTTTTTTGCCTTTAAACTTGTTTTTCATTTTGTGCTTACATTTAGGGAATGTACATCAAATCAACTTATGATGGATTGCATGTAATTACTGGAACTACAGAGAATGTAAGTAAAGTAAACGTAGATTAACTCAGGCTATCTGACAGTAGCTTTGAATTAGTTTGACTTTTTTTACTATTTTTTCCTGTTTTACATATGACTTTCATGATATTACTACTTTAAATTCTGTGATGCAGCATTTGTTTATCCCGATTTGTAAATATTTGTGTCTGCATGTTTCACTGTTAGTCTAATTAAACCAGTTTCTGCAAGTACGTGAGTTAGTTCAAATGCTTGGCATTAAAATAATTGCTTTAATAAGTTACTCTGTCTGGTGTTCTGAGTGCTTATGGTGTCTTTCTTAACAAAGTCTTGAATGTGTTTGCTCTCTGCTGGCAAAGGCAATCTTCCCTAATGGGAATATTTAGGTGGTAACGTGCTAAATTCAGTAATGAGTAACAAAATCAATGAACTGTCCAGTGACAAAATTACCTTGTACTGTAAAAAGACTATGAAAAAGTAAGACTTTGAGTGGTCTGTTGGAAGGAATTGGTTGGCATGATAGGCAACTGTAGTTTTTGCTGCGGGTGATTTCATTCTGACACTGAGTTCTTTGTAGTTGAGAAGTCTTTATTAAAGACTTCTGGGCAGTCATTGCAGTGGACTTCTGGCCAGTAGCTGATGTTGGAGGGTGATACTGTGGTGTTGTCAGACATGGTGTTTTACAGGAGCAGTGGCTGACCGAAAAAGGAGCAGAGAAAGTTGGCTTTTGCAGCAATGCCTTTTCTTTTCTGAATAGGAAAGAGCCAGTGGTTCTAGATGTACCCCTGCCAAGTCCAGGGACCAGGGAGGAGTGGGTGGGAATCTGCGCTGCAGTTCAGAGTGAAAACTGAAAGCTTGTGTAGTTTTCATACCACTGTTGCCCTGGCACAACTCTGTGTAGAGTCTGAAACGCAGACCGAGGCCTCTTTGTCAGCAATTTCAACACTGGATAAATGCAAAAGAATGTAACGTTAACTGCTGCCAAGCTCCCTGTGCATCTAGATCTCATTTTGGAGGCCAGGAGTGGGGCTGTATTGCCTCTGTGGCTTTGAGTGTTGATCTAAACTTCCAATTTTTTAAATTTTTTTTTTTTTTAACACAGCCTTTTCAGCAATAGCTCTTCCTTTGGAGCAACAAAGCTTGAGAAGTGACAGAGACGTGCAAACAACTGGTCTTTCTGCCGTCATGGAATCAGACTGGGTCTTGGCTCAATTGTCTTGCTAGTTTGGAATGATATTTCAGTAGCTGTCCCCAGAAGCTAGTCTGTTAGAATGCGGTGGCACTGCACCCCAAAATTAACAATGTTGTACGTTGGAAGGACTGTGGAAGTCCACACATTTGATACCAGTCAGCCAAGAGGCTTCCTGAGCTGTGCCATCCTACTTCTGACTTCCTGTGTCATGTTGGCCCAGATCTAAACTTTGCTCTTTTCTCCGTTCTCACAATGCGATTGCAGTGTCTGCTGTGCTCGTTGGCACTTCTTGTAGGAGTCCTCTGTGCAAGGATCCCCCACCCTCCTCCAAACAGACCATTGATAGCACAAAGGACAGCTTGAAATGAGCTTTGTTTTTCACAAACTTGACTTTGGCCCGGGATTTTTTCCTGATCTTGGTTGACTCATATATATGCAGCCTTCCACAGAGGCATTTCCTCTCAGAGGAAGTGAGAAGACAACGAAGAAATGGGGTTACTCATGATAGCTGGAGCCTCCCAAAAATTCCCCCATTGTGTCTTCCCTTGTTGCACTGTTTATTCCTACAGTTCCTTCTAATAAAAAAATGTTAATTGAGCCTCTGAAGGTGTGATGATAAGGAGGGAGTTCTTAATCCATGTGCTTAGCCTTGGAGTCATTGGGAAGAGCTGGCCTGGTGCCAGGTGGTTACTCATGGGGTGGGAGCAGTAGGAGGAGAAGTTGTCCCATGACCAAGGTGCACTATACCAAGGCAGCGTGTCTGTGGGCTTTGGGTGTTGTCAAGGCTGGTCAGAGTTGGTGTTTTAACAGCAGTGAAACCAGTTTTAATAACTGCAGTGATAGCTGTTGCGTGGCACCAGCTGTAGATAAATCTAAATAAATATTGACACATTAGCTGTTCCTTGATAATGGTTTCCTAGAGCTTAGGGTTTGTTCCAATAAAATTGCATTTTAAGGTGTGTTGTTATTAGATAGGTATTTGAAAAATACCTGTCTACTCACACTTGGTGTGTGCAAGCATAGATTATCTGTTGACCTTGATGATGCAGACAGCTATGTTACGGTCAATATCTCCAATTTGCACTAGGAAACCAAAAGGGAAAGTGAAATGAATTTATTTTGTGTGTTGGAGGGGTTTTGGCCCTCTGTTCTGTACATTCAAAATCTTAGTGTATTTTTTTAAAACCAGTATATGCTTATTTGAAAGATAAGTTTAAGATAGTTGCTGTGTTAAGATGGAAGTCTTCCTTTCAGTCCTCTCGCATTCCATCTGAAACTGCAGTATGAACTGGAGGCAAAAGGACAATGGAGACCATCTCATGACTTAAGTACAATTTGGCCTGTGACACACATAGGCTATACCTTCTCTAGTTGTCCCAGTATAAAAACAATAGTTAAATTGGATTTTTTTTGCATTTCAAGTCATCAACAGATGTAATATGTGATCTAGCCCTGCGAAAATTTTCCTCATCATAGCTACAGTCTTTGACTTTGCTTGGGGGGGGTTGTTATGGGAGGGAAGAAAACCTACTGAAAGACATGCCTCTTGTTTTCTTCTTTATAGTCCCCTGCTGATCGATCTCAGAAGATTCATGCTGGTGATGAAGTGATCCAGGTTAATCGACAAACTGTGGTTAGTGACTAACAGCTTTACCAATTTTCCCTCTGCAAAGCTTCCCACAGGTTTTGTATGAATGGGGTCAGATTTTTTTTGCATTCTAAGCAAAACGTTGTAGTGTTTTCCTATTGAAATCTTTCAGGCTTTTTAACATTTTGCTTTTGAGACAAATTTTACTTAAAATTACTTATTTGCAATATTTATTAAAATAAATATACAATATTTTGTGTTTAAATGCTCTGTTCCTCATATTAAAATATTACATATTTTATTTAAGGCCTGATTGAAAATGCATATTAGAATGCAGATGAAAATAACTTAAAAAAAAAAACCCAAACCCAAGTCTTTGTCAAATCATTTGTATCTGGGAACTTAGATGAAAAAATGACATTTTTTGATTAGCAAAGATAAGCAATGCCTTTTGATATGAGGAAGAAACATGACTGAAGTAGTTCACTGAATCCCTGTGTTCCTCAATTTGACCATATCCATCCTTTTAGGACTGGAGGTGAGGTATTAAGAGCATTGCTTGATACCTCAGAGTTTCATTTACAGCTTAGATAGAGAAGTTTCTTGAAACAAAACAAAGAAGATGCTTTCAAAAAAGGAGCTTTCCTTTTCTTTTTTTCTTTATTCTGGCTTTTTTGGATTTCTTTTCTCTCTTTAAGTTCATGTTAAAACATACAGACTTGGGGGACTTAAGTTTTTTTTTTCTTGTCTGCTTTCAGCAAAGCCACACTACATAAAAAAAAGTCTTTATTCTCTTCTAGGTTGGATGGCAACTGAAAAATCTGGTAGCAAAGTTGCGAGAGAATCCTGCTGGAGTCAGGCTGCTGCTTAAGAAACGTCCCACCGGCTCTTTCCATTTCACTCCTGCTCCACTAAAGAACCTGCGCTGGAAACCACCCCTGGTGCAGGTGAGAGGCTCCCGGCTCAACTCTAACATCAACATGGGGATGCCTTGGTTGCAACACGAAAAAGAGAAATACCAGAAATGCTCCCAGGTACTTGTGTTGAAGTACAGGTCAAGGAAGGTTAGACGAAATGGCTGTCCTCGTTGGTTCTTAGATGAAAAGGAAAATGTTCTTGTTTTTTTTTTTAAACCCAAGATAGTGCCCTCTTGGGAGGGACTAGGTGTGCTGAGCGTTTTAATCAGTCAGCGTGCCACTGGGAGAACTTTATCTGAGTCTAAACTGCTGATATGTATGGAATTCATCAGCATGGAGTAATAAATGCTTCCTCTGTTAGGCAGAGTAACATGTTTTTGCTGAAATAACTTAGACTATTCCATGTACTTGTCCTCTTTCTAGTATGGTGAAGGGTGGGAAAGAGTGAGTGTTTTTTGAGAAGTTATTAAAATAAGTACTTTAAATAAGATTTGGTTGTTGGGCAATTCAGATTGGGTAATGAGCAGACAGAGAAAGGGAAAGTGAAGTTAATAATAAATAACCACGTTGAGGAATGACATGCTGTATTAGGAAGCTTATGGCCTAATGCATACAGGAGGGAATAACCTAATTGAATCTAAAGTGATTACCTGAAATAAAAAAAACTGAGGAGAATTCCCATTCCTACTTCCACTCTGAAACAAGCCTCCTTAGGGCTGTGAGTAAAATTTATTAACCTGTGAAATGCTAGTGGCTATCACAAGTCTTGAGGCAGGCAGTTTTCTCACAAGCTGGATAGAGGATGCACACTTGATTCCTTTCTCATCCTTCCTTTCACCAATGCTTGTGTCTTGTTTTTATGGCATTGTGCCTGCCATTTAATCAGGGCCAGAAACACCACCACCCTGTGAGCTTTCCAGGGTTACCCACAGCAAGGGCTGCGTTGCTGATGTGAAGAGCTGGGCTGGGATATACGGTGTGGCAAGCAGTGTCTCCTTGGAGGAAGGAGGATTGGAGAAGCCTGGAAGGGCAGGCAGGAGCCTGGAAAGATGCTGGGGACACATAAGTGTGAGCCACAGAGAGCAAAATGGCAAACTTGCTCAGAGGAGCAATGCCAAATACATTTTTCCTTTGCTTTATATCACTTGATGGTATTTATGATGAACTTTACTACATTGCTGCCCATGTCCAGGGCTTGAACTGTACAGAATCAGGGTAGCGTGAGCTGGCTTTGTAAGTGTTGCAGATCCTATCTGTATTTAACAAATTGCATCCCTTTAAAGGATAAAAAAAAATAGAAGAAGGGGATTTGTCCCTATTCCTTTTTCTGTCTATGGAGTTTGCAGGAAAAACAGAACTGGAAAGAGCAACATACTCTTGAGCAATGCATTACCTGTGCTAGGATTTCTATAGGAGGGACTGCAAAGCTAGCCAAAACTGGGGATGGCGTAGCATGTAAATGCTAAGAGTTTGTCATGTGTTTATTAAGCGTAGAAATAATTCACTAAGGGATGAACTGGTACTATTGATTATTGAATGATCTTTTTGTGAATGATAAATCAGTGCTCAGATGTTTAATAGCTGTCTAACATTTCAGACCAGTCCTCTGCCAACTTCAACCCAGTCACCAGAAGGCACCATGGATACCTCACTGAAAAAAGAGAAACCAGCCATTTTGGATCTCTACATACCACCTCCGCCAGCTGTTCCATATTCTCCTCGGTATGCCAATAAATATACACTACTGAACAAAAAACCCCTTTATAACACTTGGTTTTGAGCTGTCTTGTTGTCAGAGCTCTGTGCAAATTAGCTTGAGGAAATTGCAGATCTCACAGACTTCCATCTAGTTGCTTAAAAGCATATGATTGCTTAAACTTATGCAATGTATCAACTACCAGGATCATACTGGATCTTATTATTAGAAGATTATTGTGTGCCACTTAAATCACTGTTGTTTGCAAAACATGAATGGGTGACATCCCTAGTTTTGTTGTGAAGTATGTTTTTGGGTTTTTTTAATAATCTGACAGCACATAGCAGGAAGTAATTTTTGTTTGTAACTTTTCACACTGTTTTTTGTTTTTGTTTGGTTTTCAGCAAGTGAAACAGCTCTTTGTGGGAGTTCGGATAGAAAAAAAACTTGCTTTAAATTGTTAATCTTGCAAGTTGTATAAAACAGAAATGTTTCCACTGAAGGGAAAGAGGAGCCAATTCTTTCAACTTTAGTTTTTCCTTATGGTGTAAGCTATAAAAATGCAGACCTGTGTACACAAGGGGGTTGGGGGGGCTGGGATATGGTATGGCTGGCTTTTGTTTGTTCTCAAGTCCATGTTGACTCATGCCAGAACCCTGCGAGCTGACCTGGACAGGTGATTGACAAAAAGGTTTTGTGGGAGGGAGTGCTTGCTGACACATAACATTATGTGTAGATAGCCCAGCACAGGAACTCTGACCTTTTGCTGCAGGAATCACTTGCTTCTTGTCATGTAAGGCCTCATATAGAGACTGAGGTTGTATTAATGCAGTCTTCAGGGCAGTACTGGGACAGGGGAAGAGGTTTTGTCCAGTGTGGGGTCTCTTTACTGAAGTTGGACACACCTTGACCTGCTGTCTCGCTGTTTTTCATGTTTATGTATGCTCAGTTCTTAAAAAAAAAAAAGTAAAAAGTAAAAATAATCAAATTTCTTGGCATAAAAACAAGTATGTAGATTTAACAGATGAATTTAGAATGCCTTGGTCATTTCTTAAAATCATTCATTTCAAGAACACTGGTGAATTATCTGCATGTGCTCAGTTTGTTTATCTCTTTCCTAAAGAGTCACAAAATTATATCGAACTTCAGATGCCTTTAGACCTGATCCCTGTTGGCAAGGAAGGAAGTAGCAATGCGAGCTGTAAAACTTGTCCCGGATGATGTATGGAAAGGGGAAGGTTTCTTGACTTTGACTTCTAAAGAAAGCAAATGTGGGAAGCTATAGCAGCCAGGAAGGGAAGAAAGTGCAGTTCTCTCAGCTTCTATTTGGCTGTTAATTTCACCTCTGCATGTTTTGTTCTGTTCTGGAAAATGTGTTGCATTTGTGTCGGTGCTTTTTTTTTCTCTCCTCCCTCATCATCCTGTTCTCTTGCCTTCCTGACACACATCTTCTGTGATTCAGCTACTGCTCTCTGCCTCCTCAGCGTGATTTCCCTCCCCACGGCACAGTCTCCACATGGTGGTGTTGTAGGAGAGCTCTCTGTGTACATGCAGTTGTGGTGTGACACTCACGTGTAAATTTTGGTCCCTGAAACTCCATAAATAGCTCCCTCCCATTCAGAGCTCTACCATTGTTCTTGATGGAGAGCTTGGAAAAAAAAATGTATGTGCTGGCCAGGGGGCTGTTGCGAATATTGGGATATGTGTGTCCTTAGACAGACAGACAATGTGTCTTTATGCCTGACTTAACTGATAGTTGCTTCAAGTGGTAAGGCTGTAGAATGTACAAGGAAGGGGGGGGTGAAGAAACCCCAGGCAAATCTTGGAGGGTAGGTTTTCTTCCAGAAGTGCTCAGTGGTTCTAAACATGGCTTTGGAATGAAGGATTTCTCTAGGAAGGGAGTTCCTGGAGAAGTTGCTGAAAATCACATGTCTATGCTGTGTGAATTTATTACGGAAATTCTGAAGGGGATCTCACTTTTGGATGAAGAGGGAAGATAATGAATAACGAGTGGCAGTTATTGGGCTCTTAAAATGACTGAAAAGCATAGTCCTTCAGAGGGAGGTGATAGGTGTTGCCATTACACAGAGATGGATAAACATTTGCATGCACTCCTCTGTCACAACCATGTACTGAGCAGGCAGTGAATTGGGAGTTTTGATACTCTTGGGGCAGAAAGGTCCCGTTTCTCAAAAGTTTTATCAAATCTCAATGGGGTGGTGCCTCTAAAATTCTCTGTATGTTAAACTACTGGCTCATTAAAAGTGGATTAGCATGAGAGATGTAGCTTTCTTTTGCCTTTGGTAAATATGTTTATAATGAAGTCTTCTATCAGATGACTTGGTTTGGTTTTTTGTGTGTGGTGTTTTTTTTTTTTAAACGTGTTTGCAGCACAATGGCAGTTGTCAGGAGCATGACTTAATGACTAGAAATGTCTTTTAAACCTACTCATATCTGTAGGGTGAAACTTTTAAGCTGCTCACTGAAGTGAAATGTCTTTTCAGAGATGAAAAGGGGAGTTTTGTATATGGAGGAGGCAACAAATCCAGCCAGCCACTGCCTGGTTCCAAGGGCGCCGAGTCTCCCAATTCTTTTCTGGATCAGGAGAGTCGAAGGCGAAGGTTTACTATTGCTGATTCTGATCAGTTGCCTGGGTATCCCGTGGAAGCAAATATCCTACCAGCCAAGATGAGGGAAAAAACACAGTCCTATGGTGAGTTCATTCTTCTTGCGTTACTGCTATTATGACAAATGCTTTGGTCTGTTTGGAATAACTTCTGTTAGAAAGCTGCTTATGGAATTTGCATATTAAGGATAGTCTTTGCAAATAGTGAATGAAATTCCCCATCTGAAATAATTTCACTTAAAAGCTCTCCCTTTGCTTGATCATGGAAATTATCAATCTAAAAATTGGTTTACTGAAATTAATGTAATTCCTCATAACATTCTCTGTTGCCTTTAGGAAAACCTCGCCCTTTGTCCATGCCTGCAGATGGGAGCTGGATAGGAGCTGCAGAACCCTTCTCAAGGCCACGAGCACCAGGGAGAAAAGGCAAGGTTTTTGGTTTCATCCCTCGTCCCTCTATCTCTCCAAAATTTCCTTGGGGTGAACTGGGTGGAAGGAATGGAGGATTAGTGTTTACGTATTGCTGAGCTGATCCAAGATGACAATTGTTGGGTTTAGGAGGAAAGCCAGATGGCACTTGTGAAATTAGTGAGGCTTCAGTGCTGTGCTCATACTTTTGTTTTCCCATTTTGGAACTCTTGTGAGCATTAAAAGTAGGCTAGAATGACTGGGGCAGACCTGCTTTTTGCTTTCTTGATGAGTTTTGATCACTGTGGAGGCTGTTGTAGAAGCAAGCTTGTTCTCAAAGTAAAATGTAGGGCCTTTTAGGAGTTGCATTGTACTGTGGCTGATGTTAGAAAACCACATATTCTGCAGATGTCATAGAGAAGCAGAAGCTGATAATGTTGGATGCTAAGTTGGGTGGCCTTTTTTTTTTTCTCCCTTCCCCCACTGTCATTCTATTCCTCCCCTTTTCCATCTGAAAGGCTACGAGTCCTGTCAAAATGGGAAACAAGAAAAGATGACTATTTAGTTTATTCTTGAAATCAGTTATGAAAGCTAATGCTTAATTCTAGGGAAAACAGAAGCTGAATTCTATTATTTTAATGCAAAAATTGATGCTTCATGTTACCAGCTTCTACCTGGAGGGATATTAGAAACAAGTGAAGTAACAAGTCTAGCAGAATGATCACCAGGTGGCAGGGCTGGGTTTTGGTTGGTTTTGCTTCTGACTCTGTTGGTTTCTTTAACACATACCTAAGTATTGCAGGCCGGTACATAAGCTGGGTCAGAAGAAAGAGCCTGTAGGACGTTTCTAGCAGCAGCGACCATGGTCAGGTTTCTAGGGAAGAGTAAAAATAACAGAGAAAGCATCACAAATCAATGGTCAAAACCAGGGAATTACTTACATCTTTATCTGCAAAATTAATTTATGTTGTCTAGAAAAATATCTGTCGCTTTTAAGTTAGTCATGAGTTTACGCTTATGTAAACCTGGATTCAACTCTGGTCTGTCAGCATCTTCAGTGACATGTTACGAGAAGGTCTGTTAGGTCTTGCTCGCGATAATGATTTGCAAGAAGGTAGTCTATACTAACAGTTCTAGTGTGTGTGAATCTGAACAGTCTAATGGTATTTTCTCTCTGTGTGAATTTATTTTGTTATTTTTATGTTGCTTAAAAAATATTAGAGGGGCAAAAAGCCATAAATCTATTGATAGCTGCTTATCTCCAGGGGTATTATGAAAGGTAACTAAAATCTGATCAATTTAAAATGTAACTAGAATCTTTTTATAAAAATAGAAAATGTTAATGGAGAGTTTTGAAGTCAGGGATAATTGATTTTCCTCCTCCTATTCACACAGGTGAAGATGTCCTCTGCAGGTACTTCAGTAATGAAAGGATACCCCCAATCATTGAAGAAAACCCCTCCATACAACACCCCCTCTCGAGGCCAGTGTCTGACAAGCATTTAGTGAGGGGGACGGATTATATTCGAGGCAGCAGGTGTTTTATGAATGCAGACCTCCACAACAGTGCAACAATTCCTTTTCAAGAGGAAGGTGCTAAAAAATCCTCTGTTACATCGTCCACAAAATCCTCCTCTGCAGAGCCGTCGCTGCTGGTCAGTTGGATCACGAGACTGAAATTGTTGACTCACTGACTATTGTTCACAGGATTGTTACCAAGTGCCTTTGCTCATCGGTCAGACTTCTCTACTTTTCAGCTTCACTGATGCATAGTGACTAACGCGGTATTCTTTTCCTGGAGAATCTTACATTTTTGCTTTTTTGTTTGTGATTTTTTTTTTTTTTTTTTGGATGGATCAGAGGGTGTCGTAGTGCAAGGAGGGAAGAAAGATAAAGATCAAGTTCCTCTGTACAGCCAATAGCTGAGGGCGTTTATTCACGTGGAAATGAGTAAAATTTCAGTGATGCAGAGGCCACGTGTGACCTGAGATCTGCATAATGACTCAGAGGAAATCATTGCGTTGCCGTAAAGTCCAGTGGCACTTCACTTGTCTGAATGCTCAGAGGCTGGTGGGACTGGCTGGGTGTCAGAGCCTGCAGAGCTCAGCAAAAGCTGTGTTTACTCTCCTGACCAGGATTGATAAGCAGGGAAATGGCAGTTTCATGCAAATCAGCGATGCTGTTGCAAGTGCTGCATGAGATCAGCTGCGTGAGGAAGAAGTGCTAGCGTTGCCATTCTTTCTCTGATATCCAGAGATCTTAGGAAGTCTTAGGAAGAGAGTTCTCTCGTTCAGAGATCTTAGGAAGTTGGACTAATTTAATTATAAATCAATTCAACCTGATGTATAATCCATTTTATTGAAATCACAGTACAAATAAAGAGCGCTGAAAAGCTGCAGTGCTCAGCTGTAAAGACACATGGATTGCTACAAAATGCTAAGAAATGCATCTGTAGAGGTGGTAAAAGAATATATATTTTTTCCTTAATTGTTTAAGAATGATTTGCTGTTAACCAAAGTAAGCTTTTAAAGACAGTCCTGTTGGACTTATGCAAACTTTTACAGTGGTTCAGTTTTTGAATGATGTGTTGTTTTTATGAAAAATATGTGCTGTTATACATTACAATTGTAAGACATCTTGCTATTTTCTATATAGCTCAAATTTTTTCCCCTCCAGAATTTTAAAGTAACATTGGGTATTTTTGGGAGGAAAATAAAACTTGTTTAACAAAAGGAGGATATTAAAGAAGTATTGTTTAAAACTGAATGTACATAAGATTGTTAGTATGCAAACAGTTGTGTTTAAAGTAATTTAAATGTTAAATATAGTTGTATATATTTTTTACAGTTAAACAGTTACAGTTTGTACCTTTCTGTCTGCGGTACTGGGAACAGATTAGTCAAATGAAAAGAAAAAGAATCTTTTATATTCTTTGCTAATTAATTGTAAGACTAACTATTTTCGTAGATGTTGCTAACAGCCTTTACTCCTTTCGTCTTGATGAAGAAAAGAAGAATAATTTGTATGTAAAAATTGGTGCGGGAAGAAAGAGGTTAAACACGTGCACTTTGGACTGAGGCAGGAATCATGTAATAACACAAGTGTTAAAAATATATCGTAATTCTGGCTGTGAAGATGTGACCACTCTGCTGCAACAAGTTAATGAAGGTGTGCTACAGCCCCGCAGTGACACAGGGTGTTAAATTCCATTCTCAATTAATTATGTTTGATTCTGACTCACTTGTGATTTAGGTGGGGGCTGGTTTGGAACTTTTTGATCAAAGCAGATTATGTCTGTCTCATGCCACTCTTCTCCACCCTCTTCTCTCTCTCAGATTTTACTCATAGGTGCTCCTGTCCCTTCATCATCTTGATGTCACTTCATTGGGCTGTTTCCAGTATGTCCATGTCTCTCTTGTACTGGGGAACCCAGAACTGGACACAGTACCCCAGGTGTGGCCCCACCAGTGTTGAGCAGAGGGAAGGGTTCACCTCTCTCAACCTGCTGGCAATGCTTTGTCTAATTAATGCAGCTGAGTTTCCTCTGTAAATTAGCCAAAATAATTGAAAATACAGTTGTGTGTGGTTTTGCAGTCAAAAAAGCAAATGATGTTGGATTTTTTTGCCCCTCTTGAGCTTTATCCATCATTGTTGATGGGACTTCTGGCCATTGGAGTGTATGTATGCAGAATAAACGTAGCAGAACACGATATGCCTGGTTTTGTTGGAAAAGCCACATCGTTGCTACTGTGAACTTGTGGGCTCTGGTAAGCTCCCTTGACTTCTTAATACTCTTGTCTGCAAGTACTGCTTGCTGTACACTGCAAATCTTTTTATGTAGAGTATGGTGTGTAGGAGTCTTTCTCTGGGAAGCTGGTGTTTTATTTGCCTTGGCAGAGGGTTTTTTTTCCCACCCTCTTTGATTATCAGATGGAAAAGCTCCAGTATCTCTTCTCATGATAATAGACTATTTTGGGTTACAGTATGAATATTGGTTGCATGCAATCTTCCCCTGCCCCTCAACCTCTCACAACTTTTTAATTCAGTGACTTCAAGCAGTTTAACACCAAAAAATGTGGTCTGTTGTTTGAAACCGAAGGAGATAAGTGCAGTTAAAAGACTTACTGAGAGCAGACTTTACTCTTTCTAATATGTATAAACTACAGCTCTTTGCTTCCTATGCTGGTGACATTGATTATTGAAAAGCAAATGCATCAGGGAAACTTAAAGTAACACCTGTTGTTGTTCTTTTTTAAGCATTTGATAACATGAATTAAACATTGGACCCCTTTTTACTTTGCCATATAGTGCTCTGATGTGTAGCTTGACCTTCTTCCAAATGTCTGCATCTGTTTAAAGACCTGACCTGATCTTGCTACACAGGGGTAGCTGTTAAGGTATTGGCTGCAAGATTCTCCTCTAATAGAAATTTTTATCAGCTATTGTTGGTCTTTATGGTTATGCACCCATCATTCACTCTAGAAATCTTGATTCAAAGTGAAAATTAGGAAAAGGGACAAAACAGGTCAATTAAAACTGAGGGAAAGGAAGGAAAAGAATGGAATGTCCATGGGAGATGCATGTTCATAAATTACGTTGAGTCTAAGGAAAAGTAACAGTCCTCTCTTCCTGTGTGGAGAGGGGAGGAGATCTGAAGTACTTGGAAGGCTGTAAGTCCGTAGCCACCTGCAGCCCATGTATTTTGAGAGGACCACTGCTCCATAGCTGCCCTCATCTCAACCAGTATGGGCAGTTTTAGCAGAAGGAACTTCATTTATTTCTTCAAGGACTTTCCAGTAGCTTCTTTACCTATGTGCATGTCACGCCAAGTCTTGTCTTCATCCTGTGGAGCCTATTGCTGTGTTGGGTGGTTGTATGTGGCTCTGAGAGATGACCACTAAGCAAGGTTGTTTCTTGGCTCAGGTATGCACTAAAAATGTCCAAATGATTTCTTTACCAAGAGAACCTGTGGAGTCGATGGGGGAGTCAGGCTCTGATCTGCAGATGGGCTTCATGTTGTGCAAAGAGCAAGTGTGCTGTTGCCACTGGATGATAATGCAATTGGTTGGATGAGCTGCTGCAGATATGCAGTGGCAGCTAATAAAATCCTGTATTTTGTTTCAAAGAAACAAAGAAGTTCCTCACCGCATGAACCCCGCATGAAATAAAGGGGAAACCAGAAGTACCAGCACAGGAAGAGAAAGAAAGTGAAGTTGCAAGGAACTGGTAGAAAGTGAGTCATTAAGTGCAGATTTTACACTGTTCTGTGGAAAGCACTCGGACTTCAGATGGTTTGCCTTCCCTACATGACCCTTCTCTCCTGGCAAAGACTAGAGATTAAAATCCCAGCTTTCTTTTTGTGCACAATGTGCAATATTGACCAGCTGATGTTTTGTAAATAGCGACATGGCCCAGGTCAGTTACCACAATCGTTACCTTTTGGGAAAAATGCTGCTGTTGCTTTGAGCGTATGATTTAAAATTAAAAAATGAAAAACCCATAGCAGTGCATGTCACAATATTCCTGAGTGTGGTTATTTTTCTTCTTTACAGAAGTTCTAGCACATGGAGAAGTGTTAAAAATTCAACTTTTTTTTCAGATCACTCCTTTTGCATTTTAATCTTATCTGGAGAGGGTGAAATCTGTCCTGTGTTTGTGGAATAACTTTTCCCACCCACTTTTTCAGCTCTTCCTCTTGATACCATATTAATTGGAAAGTGAGGGGAAACATCTGAAAAGTCTGAAGTCCCAAAGATTTTCTTTGTCCAAGAGGTTAAATTTGAAAGGTGTTGATTGCTAAATTTCTTACCGTGTATAACAAATATAGAGGGTGCTCTCTAGTTTGGAGGTAAAATTACCCAAATCTGCAACCCACGGATCTAGGAATAAATCAGAGGCAATTTCCTATCCTTCTGGCTTAACTTGAGAAAAATGTAGGTAACAAGTTAGAAACTGTTATTATGCAAAAAACTTGGCTCCTTTCTTGGTATTGAAGGTATGTGTATCTTTTACAGCAAAAACTAAGCCTTGGTTGACTTCCCTAATGAGTACAACACGTATCCCGATACCTCGCCGTGGTACAGAGCTCCACAGTGCTCTGAATATGCTGTCACGATGGCAAAATAAGACAGTGGATTGAAAAAGATTTAAAAACCAGAAAAAAAATAGATTATTTGACACTCTTGCATATATATATATAGTGAGATTTCAGGAATTTGGGTTTCAGAAATACTGTGCAGGCTTCTATTTAGTCTGTAGAGTATTTGCAAGTTAATACCTTGGGTGTTCCCTTACATGACCATTGTGAGAAAACACTATTCAGGATGGTAATATGAAAGAGGAAATAAGATGCAAAAATGAATACTAATGGCTTGTAGAGACAGTTCAGGGCAATTCTTAAAGAAATATGTTTCCTCTAATATTATGGATAATTAAATTAATCAGTGTTTGAATTCTGGATGACCAACACAGCTGAACAGAGTACTGTCCGTACACTAATTTGATACAAATCAATGACCTGATAACTTTTTCTTCCTCCTGAGCAGGGCTTGTGTTAAAAACAATGTGCTTCATAAGCTGGGTACTCATTGAACAGAAAAAAGAGGGAAAAAAAATTCTAAAAATTAGCCAAACCAGGAACCAGGTGTTGAAGATGAGCTTTATAATTGGAGACGATAAAGCTTTTTTTTTTTTTTTAAATAAAAAGTGTTTTTTCTTTTGTCCAAATCATTTGTCCTGTTTTTCTTACACTGCCAGCAGCCCATCTTCACACACTGCTCTTTACCTGCAGCCACATCCTGAATAGACAAAGATGGATGCCTCGTGAAGCTTGATGATAAATTCAGCTCAATTTTTTTCTACAGGTTCTACTTCCACAGGAGCTTTTCTGTCGTCACCAGTTGATTTTGGGAGTCAAGAACTGGGCAGCAATACTCTCATGTGTGTGCGTTGTCAGAACTGCCTTTGGCAGCAGCTTTGGCATCTTGGAGGAGGGTGGGTGCTGGATTGTGCTCGTGGTTTTTGCACTAAGTGCTTCCATCAGCTTCCACTGTAACTCCTAGTACACCATCTCAGACCATGCGTTGGAGATGCTCGTCCCCAATGGGAAAGAAGTGTTGGGTCCTTTGGAGTAAAGTGACTTTTTCCAGCTGTAGGTTTGTGGCATCTTTCACCTGAGTTTTCTGTTGCCCAGGCCATGCTTATGGAGTGACCATCACATAGAAATGCTTTTGTCATCTTGCAGGCTCTAAGGCTTTATGATGGGCGAGAACTCTCAAGAAAGCCAACAACTTCAACTAAAAGGTAGAAAGAACACTCCAAAACGACTCAGTTTGGAGAATGGGGGAAAAGGGACTGGTCTGAGCTGGATGTGTGGGTCCGTGTTGAGTTGAAGACCCTTTCAGCAGTAGAGCAGTAACGCTGGGGAGAAAACAACCCACGCAAGTGCTCCGTGCCCCTTTGTTTCTGCTGCTACGTTTGTGTGGTGCCGCAATACGCAACCAGCAGTCACTCAAAAGTAGTTATATATAGTCCCGTGCACAGCACTTGAGCTGTAAGATGCATGACAAAAGCAGTCAAGAGCTGCTGCCAATATATAATTTCACCAAATCCCACTGCCTACGCTGCTGCTGCTGCATCTGTTTAAATTAGTAACCCCTCTTTATCCTGTTGCCTGCACAATGCCAGCCCAGCTAACCATCGGCTTCGCTCTCGTCTGTCATGGTGGGTACCTGCTGGTGAGATTGTGTCGCTTCCATGGGGCCTCAGACAGTGGTCCAAAAGCTTAGTTAGTTTAGGTTATGCTGGACTCGATCCAGAAGGAAAGCCAAATTCTAAAACAGCATGGCTGGGCCAATATAACTTAGAATGGCGATTTTTCTTTTCCTAGACATTCTCAATATGAAACAGGCATGAGTTGTTTGTTGCGTGGGCTTTTCCAGAAAGAAGAAAAATGAGGATTACATATTTGGTGGAGGAAAAATAACCCAGACCTTTGGGTGTCCTCCAGTTCCTGCCAGTGGGAGAAATGTGTTTGTTTTAGCATGACATAGAATAGATGTAAACATTTCTTTTTAAACCTCCCTGTGTGGCCACCTCAGTTGTTCAGGATGATGTAAGCCACTGACTTTCCCCTTTAAGTGGTTATGGAGTTAATTTATTATTTTGTGAGAGGGCAAAGATGTCTCTGATGTGATTTGTTAACTGGCTATTGAGACAGAGAAATTAACCATAAAACAAATGCTGCTGATGCACAGGGGGAATCCTTGGGGTCAGTTTGTGATTCCAGGTTCCGTTTGTTCCCTGGGCTCTGCTGAGGATGAAAGGTGGCAGTTTGGCAACAGCCAAAGAATCTGACAACAACCAAGTCCAAATTACAGTGCCACTTTCAACAAAGTGGGTTGGTTGATGCTTTTTTTGATTTTTTTTTTTTTTTTTTAAAATTTATTTATTTCTTCTGTAAGTACAGCTCTCCTGCAGTACTGGATGGGCCAGAGTAGGACCTGTTGGAATGGGTCCGTGGAGCCAAGGCGATGAAGTGACAGGGTGTGCTTGCTGCTGACTCTCAGCTGCTGTGTGTTTTGGTGTGCTTGGGGACGTGTGGGTTGTGAGCTCTTGTGACCTTCTCTTAGAGACTTTTTTGTTTGGGAAATATTTACCGAGAGCCATAGAAAACACCACAGTCTAAACTGATACATGTATTTAATGGCTTTTTCAAGTAATTGCATGCTTCTCAGTGCTGCTTATTAACGTGCTGCCCTCCCACCTCCCGTTTGCTGTTCCTGGGGCAAATGCTTCTAATGAAATCTTTGCCTATTTCCAGTGAAAATGTTAATAATGCCAAGTAGTCACAAAGAAGCCATGAAGTTTTATCTGTAAGCTGTAAAACACCAAGCAACCAAACCAAAACAAACACCAAAGCACAGGAGAAACCTTTTTTCTACATTATGAATAGTAACTTCATGAATAATAATAAAACTGAGGTACATCACCCCTGTGAAACAATCAGCTGAACTTCAATGGCTGCATCTTGGATGATTTGTATGGTTTTGTTACGTGGTAGTAGGAAGAGAGGACAGTGGTTCAGACGGTGTAGGTGCTTGTAGACCAACTGTGGTGTTCAAATTTTTCTCCACAGAACTTCAGTGAAGTTCTCTTAACACAGCTGTAGCTGAGAGGGTCTTCTCCAAGCCCACCGAGCGTCCCACTGAACACGCAGAAGTTTTGATATCTTCTGGCACAGCTCTTGACTGTTTGTTTCTGGTGGGAAGTCGGTGGTGTAAGTTGCTGTAACTGAAGAAGATATGGGCAAAATCACTGATCCCCAAAATGAATTATTTCCCTTCCCCTTCTTCCTGCTTCCTCTCTGACCACCTTCTCTCTCTCCATTAAGGCCAAGGGACTTTCCAGGAATTTCTTGTACAAACAAACAGCTGTAAAGCTTTTAATATTTATAGCATAATCTAGTTTGTTTTGTCATCTGAGATAGCTTTGGCCAGGTCTTTCCAGTAAAAATAGCCGCTGCTGGCAGGACACTGTTTCCAAGCTCTTGATGTGCATAAGAATTCCTCTCTGTTTAGTAAGCTGTCGCCTTAGACTCTGCTCTGAAGCTGCTTAGACCACCCCAAGTGGTCCTTGTCCCTTTAGCTCCAAACACATTGGTCTCTTATCGCTGGAGAGGAAAAAAAAAAAAGTCTGGTTTTTCTCCTTTTTGTAGTTTTGTAAAAAGAGTTTTGTAACTCTGGATTCTCAAAATACAAATTTAGGAAGTTTTTGGCTGTAGAAGCGTTAATTGTTATGGGATTTTTTTAGAAGCAATAAAGACAGGAAGTACAAGAGTTCAGGATTGAGTGTACCTTTCCCAGTCATAAGGCTTGCCTGGGGTGCTGCTGATGTGGCTGGGCACTAACCCTTGAAGCAGCAGCCGCCGGTGAGCTCCGTGGCCCTCTCTACATGCTATCTCCCCACACCATCACTCTGTGGGGTGTTTTCAGGAATGGGCTGGATTTTTACTTACACTATCCATACTGACAGCTTCCTGCTGCCCTATAGTCAAGTAGAGGGTTGCCTGCCTTTCCTGGTATGGGCTTTGTCATGAGATGGGAGCCAGGTGAGACTCACTCCCCATTAGAAGGGAGTGAGGGGAGAGGCTGGCACGGTGTGCTGGGTCACATACCTGGTCCCCATCGGCTGTGCGGTGTCCTGCGGTGACTTGTGACTGTGGCATCAAGGAGCTGTAGGTCAGAATTAGCTTACGAGTATACCATCCCTGGAGGTATTCAAGGGACGAGTTGACATGGAGCTCGGGGGTATCGATTAATATGGATTAGTGTTGGTTTGGGTGTGGTGTGGGGTTTGTGTGTGGGGTTTTTTTGTTTGGTTGGGTTTTTTTCATTGCTTGGACTAAATGATCTTAAAAGGTCCCTTCCAACCTAGGTGATTCTGTGATTCTGAAATAGCGAAGGAACCTGGGGCTAAAAACCTAACAAAAAAAGTAATAAAAGGCTAACGTGTTAAGATACACAAGTTGCTCTTTGATTTGTGGGGTTTGTTTTCTCGTGGAGGTGTGGGAGCAGCTGGGGAGGGATGGTGTGTCCTACAGAATAGTGTTCGCACACAGGTAATATGAGGAAGCCATTATTTAAAAAATGAAGAGGATTTGGCAGCTTACGAGCTCCTTGCATGGCACGGGCCATACATTGTATGATTCACCTGCTGCTGTGCAGAAAGGCCTTGATTAAAGCAAAGGGGGCAAGTGAGCTGGGGTTGTCTGGGAGAGACAGCAAAGCGAAGCACTGAGGCAGACACCCAGGGGTGCTCACGCATGGGTGAGCCTGGACACAAGAAACACGTCTGACTCACTGCTGACCCGAGTTTGCTCTTGTGCTCGGGATGGATGTGGTCTGTGTGCGAGGAATAAGGCCTCTGGCAGGATGGGGAAGAGGCTCAGCTTTCAGTATCGTGACTCATTTTCCCAGTGGTTGACCAAAGAGGGGGGCAGTGATGGGAAGCCGTGATGAGAAGTATTCCCGTTGCCATCCAGAAATGGTGGGGAATGAAAAAAAACCATCACCGGAATTTTGAAGTTCAGAAAACCTGACCCACCCCTGGTAACCAAAGCATCTCCCACAGCTCGCTCCTGCAAATGTGAAATTTTTCATCTACCTTCCAATGAAGGATTTGCCTCATTCTCAGAATGCGGAATACTTTGGGTACCCTCTGTGCTCACACGGTGCTTGCTCCTCACACAGCTGCGTGTGATCAGAGACACCTTGGTGAGGGTGAGCGAGTCTGGCAGTGTTGACTCAGGGCAGGAGCTGCAAGGTGAGAGTTGCACCAGCCTGACTAGTTTGATACAAGCTTTTCAGGTTGGACACACATAACATGTCTATATCATAAAATGAAGTGAGAGTCAGTTATTAAAAAAAAACACAAACAAATAAACAAAACAAACAAAAGCTATCAGGTGCTGCCAAAGTACCTTTTTCTGGTTCCTTTCCAGTACTCTCACCTATGGTGCCCTAATGGAAATGGACCCCCAAAGGCTTCCTTCTGTTGATCCAAAGCACCAGGCCAAGCAACATTTCTGTTGTTTTTCTCTCGGTCTTGAGCAACTTTGAGTGATGACCAGTCCATTCAACCTGTTGCTGCCTTCTCCCTTTGCTGAAGCCAGGTGGCCTGTGGTGGCCCAGGTGCTGCACATGCACTTGGGCAACACTTGTATGTTCCTCTAGATGGCTTCAGTTTGACTGCCCTCACTGAGCACGTTGGGCAGTTTCTGTGGCACTTGTGTGCCTGCAGAAGGCAGTGTTGTGTTTGTTGTGCTTGTGTTCTCTAGGATAAAAAATGCATTTCTCCTGCTAAATAAATAGGACTTGTCTGGCAGGAGGTTCTGTCCAAGACAGCACTAGCTCTGGTTCTTCTTTTTACATTTTGTGTCAAAACTTTTTGGTTTATTAGAGCTAATTCTGATCTATGGCATAAAGGGTGAAATGAAATTAGGATCTTGTTGATGAAGAGGTTTCAAGTGAACATTTAAACAAATGAGAAAAAGCCATGGAAATTAGAGAGGTAAAAACAGGCACTATTTATCTTTGAGCTAAACCAAGAATACATCAAGTGAACGTGTATGCGTTCTGCACTTATGTTTTGGTATTTTTTCTTTCTTTTTTTTTCTCAGACCACTGTCTGGAAACTTTTAATATTATTCTCCTACAAGTTTGTAGACAACGAGAATATCTTGAACTTTTAAAACGTAGCTGCAAGTAACTTCAGGGGACACTTACCATCAAGCTACTGCTTATGGAACAGACTGTTTGCAACATCTGGCTTTTCTGTTCCTTCCCAGCCCTCCCACTCTAAAACCCATGCACATCACATCAGGTGGCTTTCAATATGATGAGTTTATCACCAGATCCTCTTTTCACTGCCCTGTTTGGTGCAACTTTCGAGAACAATATAGAATGGATTTTTAAAGGCAGGAGATAGTGCAATGTATGAGCACAGGTGGATGTAATTATGAGTAGGCTTGAGAACTGGAGCTGTTGTCAGGTAAAGTGCACGCTGCTGTGTTCTAGATGAAAAATTATTCTTCCAGTAGAAATTGTGTCGATATGAACTTGGACTATTAATTGTGTGCTTGATTCATAAATGCACAAAACAGCGTTTGTGTGCAACCTCAGCAAAGTTCACGTGGAAAAGCTGAATCATCCAAGCCATCAGAATGATGCACACTATTCGGTGGTTGTTTTCTTCAGCAGGCAGCTGGTGATCTCTCTTCCTGTATTCGGGGTGGGGGAAGAAAAGGAAGACAGGAAGGAGTCTCTGGGGAGGGGGAGCCCTCTTGGTTCATATTGTGCAAACTTTGATTCTCCTGAGAGATGTCTAGATCTGTGGTAAGTTAAAACTATATTTGGAGGATTGAAGAGGCAATGTGTATTACAACTAGGTTATAAAGTGTCTTTATTTTAAAGTAATGATAGTCTATACATTTTTCAGGCATAATTTGCTTAGTGTAGGTTGTATTTCAAGCAGTGCTTCATGGGGAGGATACAGGAGTTGTGCTAGGGCTGCAAATCCTTCAGGCTGGGTGGCTTCTGCATCTCCTCTAAATCAGGAGGTCAACTGTGAGATTTGGTGTCTCTCCAGCCAGAAAATGGTAACTCGACTTGCATCTTGTCCTGCCTTTTATTGTAAATTTCATAATTTACATGTTTACTTACCTAAGTTCAATGGCAGCTGTTTAATGCTGCAAGGGCTGTTTAATGCTGCAAAGTCCCAGCCCAGAAGTGGGACTGGGGGGGGGAGGAAAGCTGTAGTTTTGTAGAGGTGTCCCCCCTCCTCCCCGCAGCTTCAACACCTTTAGTTTTCCACATTTAGGATGTACCTAGTTTCCTGTGAGATACCTTGTTTGCCACGCTCAATATAAACAAAATAACTGTTTTCGCGCTCCATCCCTTTATCACAGTCTGTCTTATCTATTAAGATCATAAGCGTGTTTTTTGTAGCAAGCCATATTGTACAGTTGCAATATTCTGAGAGTGATGGGAGCCTGATTTAATTGTCTTCGAAGCACTTTCATACTAAATAGTAATGATTCAAAAGGCCTTTGATTCAAATTTCAAAAGGCCTAAGAGCAGTAGCAAGAGCCTTGACTTGGAATGGAAAAAGCAGCACAGAGTAGCTTTGCTCAGATATTTTTGGTTTGATTTTTCTATTCTTTTTTCCCCCAAAGCTGAAGAAGGGGACAGCCATCAGGCATTTGAATCTTCTTCTGAGATTCTGTATCAACCTCTGAGATTATGTCAGTACGAACGATAATCTACCCAGGAAATGATGGCAAATTCCTTGTATTTCTGACCAAAACAGAAAACAAAAGGATCAAGAATCTCGTTTTAAGGAGGTTCTTCAAGAGTCTCTCATTGGCTGTGCTAGGGGGCACTTCCATTGCTTTTGGTGACTGTTACTTTAGGGCTGGCAGTGCCAGTCACATAACCTGAAATATTCGCCACAGCAGGTATTTCTAATGAGGGGGCAACAGCCTCCTTAGGGCTTTTTGCTTAGAATTGGTCTTTGAGGAAATATTAAATAAAAGAACATTGCATTGGCTTAAGAAGAGGTGACTGAATTGGTGTCTTAAGAACAAACTTTGTAAAGATTTATGTAAGAAGTCTATAGGACAGGTTTTTATACAAAAAGATAATAAACTTAAATTACAGCATGGAGCTTGAAGTTGGGAGAAAAATCTAAAGTCAAGGAGAGTTGAGTACTGGTTTATGCTGCTGAAGGAAGCTGTGGAACCTCCATTATTTGATATCTTTCTTTAAGAACAGGTTAGGCAGCCTCTGTCAGGAATAGCCCAAGTATAATTGATCCTGCTGGGAGGGACAGACAATGATCTCTTGATGTCTCTTTCCAGCCTTACGAACCTGCAGAGATGTGAGTAGGCCCTATATAATTGCATCCTAGTAGAGTTTATCAAGCGCTTTCAGGTCACTCTGGATAAAAGCCACCATATGCACTTAAAATCACTATAACTAAAGTGAAGTTTTGAGGTTTAAAGGAGCTTGAGGCGTGTGAGTGAATGTATGAGAAGACTCATTTCAGTGGAAAAACAACAATCCAACAATCAGTACAGTGGAAATAATTTTTTTTGCAAATTTCACCTCTCTAGAATAAAATAATCATCTTTTGCAATTAAAATTGTCGTTCTTTCAGCTGAGACACCTGCAGGATGTTCAAAAAACATAGCTATTTAACTTGAGCTACGTTTTTCCCCCCCTTAGCTAAGGGAAAATGTTGGAGATGGGTCTATGCTTTCAAGTCTTCAAGGGAGAGCATATTCATAGCTCTGAAATAGATTTTAGGCTGAGAACCAAAGCAACAGATCTACAAAATCTTTATATCTTTCTTTATATCACTTCCTTGGATAGAATGTAGTTGAAAAATTTTACCTCTTTGCCTCCCTTCCCTTCCCCCCCCCCCCCCCCCCCCCCCCCCCCCCCCCCTTCCTGTTGTAATCCTTAATTTTTAAAAAGGAAAATAACTTGCAGGCAGGCAGGGTAGCTCAGTGCTTATGGAAGTAGCTTGCTTCTGTACTTAAGTTCCTTGTTAAAACAAGCTGTGAAGCAAAAAAGTAATGTTCCTCGTCTTCTTTCAACCAATGGGTGACCCAGGGAGAAAGATGAGTTTTGTGGTGTGTCACAGTGATGGCGTTAAACTGAGAAATTAGTTTCCCACACAGTGGAAGCCGTCAGTGGCCAGAGTTTCCAGAAAGCAGCACCAGATGCCTTGAATATTTTGCCATGCAAGTCTGTAGAAAGCTCCAAAGAGGGGGAAGTGAAAGAAAGGGTGGCAAGTCTCTTGCAAGCAGTTTTAGAGATGTGGGACTTCATTTGCACACGAGAACGACTGCTTTCTTCAGCAAAAAGCATGGCGGGAAGCGGGATAGACTCTGTCTTTTCTACCACTCACAGGACTGAGCCGTCTGCTTTTCCATGTCATCACTGAACGGTGTCTGCTCCGCTCATCTTTGCCTCTTCTATGGGGCTACTCATTCTTTCCATAAGTAACACGTGCGCTTCTTCAGGTTTGTCACTGCTGCCCTCGCTGGGACTCAACGCACGGGCTAAAGGCAGTAGTTATTTTAGGAAGAAGCAATAGCTGAGCCTGTGCATCAGATTCCAAGATATGGTTCTTGGGCAAGTTTTCAGATAATCCATTTATATGCAATTAAAACACTTTGAAGATATAAAGTGCCATGTTACTGATAAATACTGATTAGTCATGCAAATAAATGGAAATATTTTAATGAGGGCAATTTCAACATGACTCGTACTGTGAAATAGAGCCTATCTAAACATATTAAATAGATAATTTATTAGTGGGAACAACCTGTGATTAAGGGTGTTGTGTTTTAATTTTTTCTTGGGGGTGGTGGTGTAGCAGAATAATATACATAGCAAAGTAGCAATGCAAGACCCTAACGATCTGATAAGCTAAAAACCAATAATGAATAATCTCTGGTTTTCAAAGTATGCAGAAAGCTACAAATGAGATATTTGTGTCCCTTCATCTCTGCTTGAGCCACAGTTCAATTTGGAATAGACTTGGGGATGCTCGGTTATGTACTGCCTGGAATGTGGCAGCTTTGCTGGGTGGTTGCTGTTTGAGTGGGCCTGCCTGTCTCTATGGTGCTATGGTAGTTTTGTCCTAGGATTTATCACCACCTTTCTACCAGGACCCTCCTTTCTGGCAATGTCTTTTTTTCTTGGGGGGTGTGTGTGATCTGCCAGCATCCTGACTGGGAGTAACAGCAAGTGGCTGGAGCATTTGCCATGAGACCTTCTGGTGTTCTGTAGGAGACGTATGTCAGATGTTGCTAGGTCATTTTTCCATCTGCTTCGCAGTCACTTTTGCATGTGTGTACAATTACGTGTAAGGTGAATAGAAGTGGAAGGCCGGGTTCAAGGTATCGTGTTATGCTACGCATGTTCAGGAAGGCTTCAGAGAGTTAGAGCCAGATCTTTTCATGTTCTTGCATGTGGTTGCACCTGTATTCTTTTGTGTTCCTTGGAAAGCAGGATCGGGTACCTCTGTGGAGGGAATGGAGCAGAATATCAGACTATTGTTATTGATATGTGTGTGTTTATCACCTTTGACAGTACATCTGGGCAATGTAAGTGATGAATGTTTGATGGACTATGGGAATCCATTAATGAAATTATGCCTTGTCTTTTTGTTTTCAGTGCCAGGACTTGTTTATAGTGCAGTGCGCCAGAGTTCAGTTAACCTCCAATTAAAAATCAGGAGAAGCAACAGTTTACCTCGTGGTAAACACTGTGTAGTGCCTCAATTTACTGTCTGCCAGTTAGTCACAACACCCACAGTCTAATTAATTTATGATTAAAATGCAAAGGCTTAATGTAGAGTGAATCTTCCAGTCAGACTTTCTAGTTTCAGTGGGATTTGCCTGAGCTGTATATGGGTGAATTTATGTGTGTGTTTGTCTGCTGGTATCCATATATATACCCACATATTTTTAAATCCTGCCCAGATTTAAACTACTCGTCCAGAATATTTATCAGAGATGGAACTGTGGGACTTGCTGGCTCTGTCTTTCAGAGTCACTCTTTCACTTTTGCTGCAACCCTTCCCAAAAAGCTTAGATTTATCAACCAGAGTCAAGGCACACAGGTCTGTCAGTTGTCACATTTCCCTGTCCCAACCTAGAGGAGAGCCCTTACCTAGAAAGGGGACAAAACCAGCCTCAAGTGAAAGCTTTACTGATGCAGCTCAGGTTTAAATGGCACCTTTATGCCTGTACAAGAGGTATATTTCTCTTGTAGTTTTTTTTTCTTTCAACTGAGAATCTAAAACAATAAATTTTCACAGTTGTTGAGGTTATGATGCCTACTGAGTAAGTATTTAATTTTTTTTTATGGCTGTATACACAAAGTTCAGTGCAAAACCTCTTGTTAATCATTGCTATTCTCTTTCTAGTGTAAGGGTTATACTCCAAGTGCAGCTGTGTCTGTCTCTGCCTTTAGAAAGAGGTCAAATTGACACTTAGAGTTATGCTTTGAAAAAACTGCTGTGACTTCGTGACCTTTCAAAAGCTGGTATCCTCTGCCTTTTAAATAGGGACTTTCACTTGAAGGAATTTACAACAGATTTTTCTCTCAATCCTTCACACTTAGATCCTGGCCTCATTCCAGATCGTACAAACTAGATTTGTAATAGCCTTATTTACAAGGTAGAGTTTCCCCCCACCATGTTTGCTTAACTTGACAGATTGTAGACTATCAGGCGCCACTTAACATTTTCAAAAAAAATGCTCTGTTTCAGTTCCTTTTGTCTTAAAGATCCATTCATTCTCTCGAGAAAATTTCATCAGAATGAATAGAAAAAGTGGATTGATCTGAAATAAATTTGTAATACCAGAGACTGCGTTAAATTGTGGGTTTATCAGAATGGGAGAAACTAGATTAAAGTTGTGCTCAGCTTTATTAGCAGAGAATTTGACTTAGAAGTCTTATTTTTCCCATAAATTTGCTGATTCAGATAAAATTTTAATAAACCAGCAGTCTGAATTTCCATTCCAAGCTAAAATCAAGTCTCAATCATGGTAAATATTTTAATAAACCAGCAGTTTGAATTTCCATTCCAAGCTAAAGACAAGTCTCAAGCATGGTAAATATTTCAAGGAACAAAACCTTCATCCCAAATGCCTTCTGGTTTAAGATTGTGGACTATTTATTTATTACCTTCAGTCTCTGCTCTTTGATACCCTGGAGAGGGGACAGCAAAGGGCCACAAAGATGATTAGGGGCCTGGAGCATCTCTCTTACAAGGAGAGGCTGAGGAACTTGGGTCTTGAGAAGACTTAGGGGGGATCTAATCAATGCATACAAATACTTAAAGGGAGAATGTCAGGAGGATGGGGCTGATCTCTTTTCAGTGGTGCCCAGTGACAGGACAAGAGGAAATGGGCACAAACTTGAGTTATAAGAAGTTTCACCTGAACATGAGGAGGAATTTCTTTACTGTGAGCATGGTAGAGCACTGGAACAAGCTGCCCAGAGAGGTGGTGGAGTCTTCATCTCTGGAGACATTCAAAACCTGCCTGGACAATTTCCTGTGCAGCCTGCTCTAGGTGGACCTGCTTTTGCTGGGGGGTTGGACTAGATGATCTCTAGAGGTCCCTTCCAACCCCATACGATTCTACGATTCTATGATATCTGAATGGCACTATGAGTCTGAAGCACAGCTGGGAAGGAGAAACAGCCAGCACAGGAACACTCATTGGAAAGACTTCTGCATTCAGGACACTCTCAAACTTTTTTCTCCCAAACATGCTGTTATGTGCTCTTCTGCCTCCTTGCAACTCCTCATCGGTACCTTACTCTTCCCAATGACCCTACCCAGCAGGTCCTGGGGCCAGCGTTTTCTTTAGGAAGATATAGTTGGTGTGAGAGAGAATGTAGTCCAGAGTTTGTTTTGGGACCAACAGGCTACAAGAAAGCTCCTGATTGAGCTGATTGTCTTCCTGGTGTCTGTGATTCTCTACTGGACTCCTCCCTCTGAGGGAAAGAGCTGCAGCAGTGCTAGGTCCTGCTCACAAGGGTGGGGGTGAAGGATGAATGGTGCCCCTTCTTTGTCATAGGAGGGATTAGACTATGACTGGAGGGGCCAGGGTGTCTGTCAGATTATCCTGTTGTGCCTGGAGCACTGGGTGTTGCTGAAGATCCCCAAGCAGGATTGTAGATTAGAGCAAAGAGGAGGATACCCTCACCAAAGCATGTTTGATGTCTGTAGAGTCCATCCACAAAGTAATGTCATCGTGTGAGGTGAAATCAGGTGGTACCACAACTGCAGCTCATGCCTCCTCACTCCTCTGAGATTGGCACCAAGTGACTTGCCAGCACTGGTGCCATAAGGCATTTGTGCTTCTAGTGCTGGTTGGAAGGTCTATGTCTGAGAAAAGTCTTTCTCTTGGATGGAATTCACTTTGCGGTTCACCTGCTGGAGCTTCCCTCCCCTTGCCCACTTCACAGAGCATATGAAGACTTCAGAGGTACAGCTGGAGACAACCAGTGTTTTTCTACAAACTGCAGCATCTTGTGTTGGTAACCCCTTCAGACCCTACATCAGCCTCTGCTGGTTTTGGCCAAGAGAGGAACTTCTATGTGACTGTGCAGACAGTGACTACCAAAATGTGTATTATTTATAGTATGAACAGTGTATTCTTTTATCTCTTTCTATAGTTTTATTTCAAAAGGAACCCTGCATAATGCTAGCCCTCACCTGGAATTTCTGACAAGTTTTGTTGCTGTATTACTCAACATTTTTTTCAAATGTCACTGTGTGAGGAGCTGGCACTGACAGTCTGGTTGGGCAGTCAGGCTCCTGTCTGTGGCACTGCTGTAGGAGAGCACAGCAGTAGCTCTTCAGCTAGCTGGGCTGCTGAGGTGGTGACTAGAGCTGGTTGGATTTTCTGGTCTGCTCAGCTTTCTCTTTTGTTTTATCTCAAATAGATTGTGCAAAGATGATTCTGAATTGTTTAAATTGAGTTATCTTCTGTAACAGTGCGACAAGCAGCTCATTACGATACCTTCGTAAACTGTTGACTTCCATGGTTTTCTGTTCATTATTCATGGCTTTTGACTGCCTGACTGAGCTGTGTAGGTCTCTCTCTGCTCCCTGGCAAATTTTTTCAGTGGGAGGAAGATGGGGTTTTGTCCTCTATGGATGAATACGGGTATTCATAAAAGGAACAGACTGTTCAGTAATGCACATAAATAAAAATCCATTCAAGATAACGATGATGAAATAGGAACATAACATGAGTCAGATTGTCTTCTGTAAATCCAGATAATAGTGAAGTCTGTCGAATCTACTTAATTTAACCCTGGTCCTGCAAGCATTTATCAGTGTGCGAATACATTTATGTAGCACTGCTGACTTCTAGATGACTGCTTGAGTTCATAAGATTAGTCCAAAGGCTATGGAATAACCAGAGTAATTTTGTTAAATCTCATCTATTTGAATGTGTTAGTGTCTTCAGGCTGTGGTCGTATATGTTTTGTACTTCATAGGCAGGGGAAAGCTGTCCCAGAGGTGAGTAACTGTTAACTGGAATTTACAAGTTGTGAGCACGGGTCTCAGTGCTGCTGCTTGTGTCTCAGCAGTAGGAAAAGGAAGGTCATGGTAGAGAAAGAACTTTTTAACTGTCCTATTTCAAAGTTCTTCAAGAGTGAATACTTCCAAAACTGTGAGACAATCCAGAACTAGCCATGGCTTTTTATATCTCCTATTGGGGGTCAATAGGTTGACTGACATTTGACACTGTATGTATATAATTTATTGCAAGGTTTGGATGTGACACTTCTTATAAAGAAATACCTTTGAGTTTGCCATCAGGAAGGAAACTTAGAATAATTTGTTTGGCCTCATCCATAAGCTAAAACACCCAAAGAAAAAGGACTTCGGAGCTAAATAACTGTTTAAAACCACTCTGGTAGACAAGATTGAATTTATTAAATTTTTATTTTGAAGAAGAGAGATTTAAAGCATGTATGTGTTAAATACAATGTCAATGAACATTGATAACTATTTATAACTCTACTCCTTTTTGATACATTGAAGACTTGCAAGATGTGGTCTCTCAGCAGAGGCTGAGGAGGAGAATGATGCTCATTCCTCTACCATCATTGTTGCTGAACTGACTGAAATATGGAAGTCCAGATGTCTCTTTAGGGAATAGTCTCATGCTTTATTGTGTACATGTGTGTTATTGGAATTCACATCTGAACCGATCGTGTCAGTGAAAAACAACATATAGCTGAGTTGTAATGGAAACCTGGATACAATGAATAACAAGAACTTGAAGGGAAAGAATGAGAACAGGAAGTTTAATCTTCAGCTTTTCTATATATAGAAAACACCTCAAGGGTAAGCACATACTGTTTTGTATAAATACATTTAAAATGTGTTTTGTAGGCACATATTTCCAATGTGTTGTCATGATTGGAAACACATGTAGACTTGAAAAATTATGTGAAGTATGCAGAACCCTTGCCCGTGCACATAAGTAGAAACTATGCACAGTGTATACGTGTGTAAATATTTAGCTGGAGAAACAGCCTCATAAGAACTACTTCAGAACAATCCCTAAGTCAGGAAGCCACAAATTATAGGTCTGAAATTTGCTACATTGGCATGTCTACATAAATAAAACCAACTGGAAAGGTAGGAGGGAGGAAAAATGCATTTACAAACAGTATTAGATTAGAGAAGACAAAAAATGCTAAACCCTTTTCTTGGCCCTAATCAGAAGGCAGGAAGATTATTACAGACAAGAGCTTGCAGACTTCAGCTAAACAACTTCCCAGCTCTGAATTTGAGTCTTGATTTTTATTTACAGGTGTGCATTCAATCAGGGCTTTACTCATTATTTTGACAAGAGAAGGCACGGTTGTATTTGTTTTTCTCCTTTCCAGGAATGTTACTGTCATCTTACTCCCTCTTTATCTTTGCCAGCTCTTTGGGATGGGATGATATCATCGTCTTTATCTACCTAGTATCTACCATGATGAGGCCTTGATCCTGACCAAGGGTGTTGGCTGTTGCATGAATGTTGAATTGGGAAGCAGCCATTGGAAACCTGAATTTCTATTGCAGGCGGCAACACTTCAGTTAGAGTAAATACAACTGATACTTGTAAAACCACCGAGACAACTGCTAGTTGTCACAAGGCCATATTCAGGCATTGGTATGTCAGTCCTCTTCCAGTCCTCCCACCCTTAGCCTACGCTGAAGAAAGCTCCCAGAGCTTCTGTCCCCACTCAGTTGTCACACTTGCAACTGAACTAGAGGCTGGGAAAAAGTAGCTGCCCAGAATGATCGGCCACTTCTCAGATCCAGGTCTTCTTGGAGCTGGAGTAAGGACAGTAGATAAAATGCAATCCTTTGAACTGAAGAGTAGAAAAAGGGGATGTCACTAGGTCTGAAGAGAGACAGCGAAGCAACTGTGTATGTTTGTCTGGAGTTGTCTTTTCCTTCTGTCTCTCTGAAGAGAATCGCTGAGCAGAGATATAATTGTCCCTGATGTGGAGCATCCCCACATGGTAGAGAAAGTCCATCGCTCACCTTGTCTCCTGGTCCAGTTTGGGAGGTCTGTAGCACAACTGGTGAGAATAAAACAAGGACACCACTCTTCTTCATGCAGACTTTTTGGGACTTTGTCCACATCCTCTGCTTCATCATCTCGGAGAAGGAGAAGGGAAAGCATTATGTAAGTTGGGGTAACTCCCTTATTATATAGCAACATCTAAAACTTTTAAAAAGGGTGGGTAAAAGCAAATGTTTTTGCAGGAGCACATGTTGTGAAACTAGAATTGAACGCTGAAGTTCAGTTTCATCACCTGGCTTTTCTGGAAAGGAAGTATGAGGAGTTTATTCTGCAAGTGCCTGGAAGCTGGAGGCTTGGTGTAGAGAACTCTCTTGCTACGGGAGAAGGATTGGTAGGTTTAGAAAGTTTAGTTCTACCCTTAGGCTCTGCTGTTGGAGATCGTAAGCGGAGGCTGCGTTATAACCCTAAGGAAAATGACTGTCTAGAATGCGTTGGCGTAAATGTTGTTACGTGTCAACCCCTGGGAACTGGAGCATTGGTAGGACTTGGACCAGAGGTGTTTCTGTGAGAGGGTACCTCCTGTTCTGGCACCAAGAGCTGACTTGTGTGTCATTGTAGCTATGGCATTGTCATCAGCTTTATTAACTTAAAATCATGAGAGTTTGGTCAGCAATTACTATCTTTTGCATCTTTTTATTTCCTCTGCTTGAAAGGCTAACTGATGCTATTAATGAGACAGGGTGGTCTCAATTGACATCTAATAACAAATACTTGTTTTGGGTGCAGCAGCAGTTCCTTATAGTGCTAGTGGATTTATGCCTGCTCTTCACAATGCTTCCATCTGCAGGAGAGAACAGCCGTGGCTTTCCTTGGGTGATTTGGGGAACTGAGATGGAGGTAAGCCAAGCCAAGTTTGCACAGCACTGCACAGTAAATGGGGGAATGGGAAGCCCTGGAGTTGTAAACCAGCGCTCTTCTACAGCTGGACTGTCTTCCCTGTTGTCAGTCTCTTAACTATCCAGTGGCTTTGGATTGTTGGGTAGTACATGGTGGTGGTAACTACCAGTTATTCAGTCCTTGAAAGGACCTCTGGTTCCCATGCCTGCAGAGAATTTGTCTAAACTGTATTTAACCAAGAACATGAAAAACTTAAGTCTGCAAGTTACCACCGAGAAAAACATCCAGTTGGATATTTCTCTCTCCAGAATTAGTTTCAATTTTCTGTTAAGATTTTGATCTGTTTGGAGTGATTGCACTTTATTTTTTTCAGTAATAAAAGTGGTCAGGGACTAAATTTTATTTCTGACTAAATCTCCTGGTTTAGAATGTACGCAGTTCTCCTTACTGAAGAAGGGGGAAGGAAATGGTTTGAACTGTGGTACGGAAAAGTTGTGCAGAGAGGCTCAAGGTTTGTGGTTTGTGATGTTTCCACTTGCCCGCTCCACTGTGTGTGGTCTCTTTGGGGACAAGATACGCCTACTGTTGTGCCCCCCTGCAGCAGAAGGCTCAGGACCCACAGAAGGGGGTGTCTCTGCTGGGTTGTAATCAATCATCGAAACACAGCTGTTATCTTCTACAGATTTTGACAGACTCAGATCTATATGTGGCAATTCTTTCAAAATATTTTCCTACCTATTTCCGAAAAGCTTTTTAGCTGAATGTAAAGTTCCTTTTAGATTCCCCTGGATGCAACGGGGCAGGATTGGGAGAGGACACTTGAATATTTAACATGACTGCAATTCGGAGGTTAAAAATTGGTTATAACTTGTACTTTCTTCAATATTTTGTAAAACTGTAATCTCTAACATTTTACACAACTGAGTGCTTTTGATTAGATGGAGCTGATGCACAGAAACTAGATAATTTATTAGACTCTCCTTATCTCGTCTGGGAGCATAAGAGGTGCAAGGGAGCCTCCCACTGAAACCAGAGCCCCACATGCAAGCCTAGATCCCTGCTTCCCTCTCTGCTGAAGGAGGTCATTCTGCCAGCTGTTGCCTTCTGCTCTTTAAAGCCGCCCTTCATCCAGCTGTTCCACACAGTGGCCGGCCCAGGAAGTGCCTGCTGATATAAATCTTCCATGGTCCGACAAGTAGTTAATAGTTAAACGCTCTATGGCTGGTGGAGGCTGGGTCAATTTTTTTACGTGGGGTTAGGCTATAGAGAAATCTTGAACTGCTGCAGCTGAGTGTTTCTGGCAGGAAACCTAAGGGATGGGAAAGAAAGGCTTTTGTAAATACACCGATGCACAAATTTATGCTTAATGTGTCCATATACATAGTATTTATTAAACAAGTAGCTTCGCATAGCAGGAGAGAAGAGCAGCTGTTCCGCATATGGCTGGGGCACGGTGCTCCTTCCCAGCAGAGCCTGTCCTCATCCTCTTCTGCCAGGTGCCACCAGCTCCTGTCCTCTCCTGCTGGGTGCCCAGAGCATGGGAGCAGTAACCTCCCTGGCTCTTGCAGTTGTGCAGGCACTGCAGGGGGACCAGTGCCTCAAGCTCTGGCTTTTAGGTGAAGTTCCTGTTGTTTTTATTATTATTATTATTAATCATAATCATCATCATTATTATTATAATAATATCTTCAAGCTTAGGATTTCTCAAAAAGCAAACATCAGCACTGAATCTATAAGGATTTTTCTTCTGAGGTTGGAGAAAAAGTCTCAGTTATACAAATTGTTTAGTTAGTTAGGAAGTGCTTATTGAGAAGAAAGAAAACAACCTGGATAAAATTTTAATTCCAGATGTCAGTAACAAAAAATAAAGCAGTTAAGGGGAGTGCCAAAGAAGCATTGCATCTCTTATCTTCATTAGGCTAAACAGATGTAGCTCTATTACTGTTGATGCTATAAATGACTTCTTCCTGGAAAAATTAACAAGCCAACCTGTAAGATAAGAGGCTTCGGGTGAGCCTGAGCAATGCACAACAGCCTGGCATAAGAGGTAAGAACCACTTCTCAGAAGGAACCACAGTGACTTCAAATTCAGTATCAATCTGATAGTCAAGAAACAAAATAAGGTAACTGTAAAAACTGGACCTAAGTTATATGAGAATGTATATTGAGAGAAAAATAAGAGGAATGGTTAAAAGGATAAGTTGTTTGAAATGGCATGAAGACTGTTCAAATGTGCTATGACTAGAAACTAAGAGTAAATGTTTATCACCTGTCAAGGAAGATTTAAGAAGTACCAATAATAAAATAAAAAGGTAATATGTATAACCAGCAAATGACAAGAGTCTTTCAGAAATAAAACCACGTTTTTTCTAAAAATGGAAGTAATTTCCATTACTGAGTTTGCATGGCAAGGTTTTGTTAGTGGGTGGGCTATAGGGGTGGTTTCTGTGAGAAGTCACTTCTCCTATATCTGATAGAGACAATGTCACCAGCTCCAAGATGGACCTGCTGCTGGCCAAAGCCGAACTACTCAGTGACAGTGGAGTGGTAGTATCTCTGGGATAACATATCCCAGAGAAGGGTGCAAAAATTCCCTATCTGGGTAATTGCAAACAGACAGAGCAGTGCGAATATGTGTGAGACTCACTGTCGACACCAAGGTCAGTGAAGGAGACCTTGTGAAGACCAGTGAAGAGAGTCGTCCCCCTGAGAAGGAAGGAGCAGCAGAGACAATGTGTGATGAAATGACCACAACACCCATTCCCTGTGCCCTGGTGCTGCTGGTTGTGGTAGACAAATCAGGACTTATCATGTTTGTCACCCCAAGAAACTGCTATGTGTGGTGGAGCCCTGTTTTCCTGGAGGCGCCTGAACACATGCCTGCCCACTGGAAGCAGTGAGTTAATTCCTTGTTTTGCTTTGCCTGTGTGCTCAGCTTTTGCTTTATCTATTAAATTGCCTTTATCCCCATCCACAGGCTTTTTCTCACTTTTACTCTTCCAATTCTCTCCCCCATCTGACATGAAGGGAGTGAGTAGCTGTGTGGTTCTATCTGCCTGCTGGGGTTAAACCACAACACAAAGGAATAGAAAGTGGAAAATTAATAACCAGATGGATTCGCAAAGTATCAAGTAAGAGTAATCCTAACTTTCAGGTTTTTGGGGTAAATATGACATTCTTAACAAACCCAGAGTTTTGGATTAATGAGCAAACCTGAACTGAAGGTGCATCCAGTTGATAGAGGATGTGATGCCAAAGGTGGGTTAATTCAGATCAGGAGTGCACTTGTGAAACAAATCTCCTGATTATCCTCACTTACCTTTCTGTAGTTCACACATTAGACTGATCTCACATTATACCAAAAGAGGAGCTAATCAGTCCATGAGACTAGACTATGGCTACTCACTTGCAATCCTTGTATGTGTGTTAGATCCTCGGCATTACTTATTTTGCTCTACAAATTCATTATTGTTGACCTATTGCATTACTTGCCCCATGTACATATCAGTGCAGTGGACTTGGATTTCCAGAAATCTTTTGGGAGGGCTACTGTCAAGGGCTTGTGACAGTTAGGCAGCTGCAGGTCTTTTGTGGGTTGACAGCTAATTAAAAGATGTGAAGTTGAGGTCAGAAACGAGGTACGGAAAAGGGGAACTAGGGTTTCAGTGCATTGGTTCTCCTCAGCTTGAAAAAGAGGTTTGAGAGGGAATGTGATAAGGTCTGCTGGTTATGACTGGAACAGAGATGGCTACAGGGTGGCAATGAATAATAATTTTTTAATAGGAAAATTAATACGCACCATTCAAATAAAAAGAACCCCAAACCAAAAAACCCCTGACCAAGACCCAAACAAACAAAAAGCCCCTGACAAAACTGACAGCAAAACTAAGCAAAAAGGGAGTACTTTTTCTACACACCACAATATTAAATTGCGGGAGCTGATGTGGGTATTGTTTTTCTGAATGTATAGATCAATAAGCAAGGACAAAAGTTTATGGAAGGAGACGCTCTTGCCTCTTTGATAGCTTGTCAATAGCTCCTGCATACAAGGAAACTGTGCAGATCTTCCTTCAGGATGTGCCCAGACTGTGGAATGGCAGAAGTCCCCATGGTGGACTCTCTTTTTACATTGTCTCTATTCCTGTGCTCTCTATTTTGGCAACTGCTGTTTGTTGTCAGAGACAGGGTTTGGGCTCACCTTCACCTTGACCCAGTTCAGAGCATGAAATAAAAATTCCACTTTTATTTCATTTTCAAACCTTGCATGTAGGTAATTCAGAAAAAAATAATCCATTATATCAATTTTCTTCAGTTATCAAAGATACAGATTCTTCACCTCTGCATTCCCTTAAGACACCCATATTATCCATACTTTTTTTTAATATCATAGCCCTGGGCCAAGCACTCTAAGAAATGTCAGGGATGAAATCTACTTTTCTTGAACAACCTTGCATTGCCTTGCAATGGCCAAGGAAGCTTGCTTTAATTCTGGAGATCCTGCTGGTGCTGTGAAGACTTGTGCAGGACTTCTTAGCCTTGTGCACCACCTGTAACTTCACTTCTAGAGTCTTGTTGTATTATCCAACTGTGGGAAATGCCTTCCTCATACTGTTTCTGTGTCAGCATCACGAGTGGTGTTGCCCTGGGCATTTGGGCCAAAGCTCAGTGGTAGCAGGGAGGTGGCTGACAGGACATGAGGCAGGTGAAGGGGTGCTTGGCCAAGGACTAAGACAAGCAAGAACACCTGTAGGGTACCTTGGTAGTTTGTGACAGTGGGAAGCACCAGGGACGTTACAGCTGTGGTTACAACTGCTGTAGAAGGCTGTACCACTACTTTACAGTGATGACACTAGAGAAAATATGGAGAGCTCCTTAGAGAGCTGAAATTGGAAGACTGGGTAGGTGTGTGTCCTGGCAGGCAGAAACTGCCTGGGGGATTGTGAAGAGCTCCTCAAAAAGATATGGTGCTCTTCTAAGTTTCAAAGATCCTTTGAACTCTTCAGCAAAGAACTGGTGCAGGCTCTTAGAGAAAAGGTGAGTGGCAGAACAGGAATCTATACCACTGGCTTGTCTAATCATATCTTCTCTTTTGCCTTCCCACTTCTCTGTTTTTACTCTTTCTGTAACCATTCGCCTTTGTTCCCCTTCATCTCTTTTTTGAATAGACAAAAAATTCCTGTATAATAGGAACTGTTGGAACTGAAAATATACTATATGAGCTTGAGGGGTTTGTTGAAGTGCTGTTGTGCCCAAAGCCTTGCATGAGAAGCTGTTTGGATCTCAGCAGCTGCTCATAGTGGTGGAACAACTCTGTAGTAGTGCTGGGGTGGAGGAGCCCTAAGCCCTGCTTGAAGTGTCAGAGGACAGAGTGTGGCAATGCCACTGAGTCATGCCAGCCACGGGAGTGGAGAGCAACTGAAAGGCTCTTCATCTCCTTTGTTTCAAACAGCTTGAATCTTGCTGCTTTCAAAGGAGCTTGCCCAAATACCGGCCAGTTCCCATATAAAAGGAAAATAAATTTCTGTTAGTTGGTGGTGAGCTTGAAGGTAAGAGTTGATGATACTATAGATAACATTGTCTTTGTAATCAAGGAATATTTGAAAGAGTTTACTGAGAGCTGGTTAAACATTTTCTCCCTTATGACAAAGCAAAAACTAGCGGGATATCCTCAGTGTGCCTGCACGGAAGCGTTCAATGCCTTTGCCTGGAATTGCTGCCATTAACAATGTTAAAGTATTGGTAGAGGCATCACACAAGTTGTTAGGGTTTTGTTTGGCTTTGTTTAATCAGAGTACAATCTAGTGCTAAAATTTTCGTGTTCTTTGTCTATGCAAGGGGCTTAACACCGAGCTGTCTTCATTAGGATGTTCAGAGATCTACAGATTTAGGTCTTTACCAAGGTGAAGTGCCCTGTTGTGCTATATATGAACCTAGAAGAAAAATGACTTGGTGAAAATGGAACAGCCAGTCCCAGTTACATTTCTTGAGGCCTACTGCTTAGGTACTATTATAGGAGCCTGTTCAAAAGAGAGAGAGAGATTTTTAACCACTAGACCACAATGACTCAAACATTTACTAAGTTGTAGCACCTAATGCTTTTATTCCCTTCTCTCACCTTATTATGATTGTTGATGATGAAAAATGCAAATCAGCTGGGGGAGTGGAGGAAGGTAAAAATCATAGCTGGGCAGAAAGAGTGACTGGAGAACATCCTGCACCCTCCTCCCTCTTGGTAGGTTTGTTGCTGTGCCAGGGACAAACACTGTGGGGGAGGAAGAGAGAGAAAGAGGAAGTAGCGAACGCAGACAATTTGCAACCTCAGCAGAAAATACTGGTGAGAAGCAGCAGAGGTCGGTGCTCTTCCTGGTGAACATGTCAGTGTTGCTGCATCAACCCCCTTTACTCTTCCAAGGTGTAAGAGCTCAGCAGTTTCCCCTCAGCCCAAGGAGGCACGCAAAAGAAATAAACTAGGGAGCAATTTGACTTGGGGAAATTAGATCAATCCAAATGAATACAAATGATGTGTATATACCTAATGATAATATCATTTGAAAAGCCATTATTTGGATAAACGGATGTGCAAACAAAAAAAAAAAACCATGTCAGTTTTTTGTTTTTCTCAGTTTCAAAACGTGACCTTTGAAAGGTAAAGATTTTTGAAGGCTCTGTATTTCAGATGGCTGTATCATCACAGTTTTTTAATTGAAACGCACCTCATATGGCCCTAAACTATGATTGAATTCAGTGTACTCTCAGTGACTTATATACAAAGTTGATTGATGAATTGTTGACACTTTGTTGAATTTGATGACACAAGTCAATGGCTGCTTTAGCTTTTCATCTATTTATCTATCTATTTATCTTACAGCTGGAATGGAACATCCCTCATCTGGGTTCTTTACAAGTAATTAGGCTAGCCTTGGGAAGCTTAGAACACAACTCTAGGATTACTTGAAAAATATATTTGAGATATGTGAAAATAATGATTTTTCTTTTTTTTAGAAGACTTTCAAATGCTTTAAAATATTTTCACTTTCAAGAAATATTCTAGGTTTTAATTTTCATTTTTTGCTTCTGCAAAGTGACTCTGGGATAGAAACACTTGAGTGAGAATGCAAAAAATGTTTGTGTATGTTGCTCATTTATTTTTCCTATTTAACTTTTTTTCTTCTAAAGAAAAGCATTGCATCTAGCAACTCCCCTCTTTTCTCGCATACCTTTTTTAAACATGAAATAGTTGTATAAAGGTCTTATTCCTTTTTCTGTCTGTGAAAAAACATGTTTTAAAATATTTCAGTTTGGATGACTTGGTGGAACAGCTGGAATGTATGAATGAGGTAGAAGGATGTGTTGGCTAAGTGAGAAAAGAGAACTTATAAAGGAATGTGTTTTTGGAGGTGTAAAGTCTCCATTTATTACCATACCTGTAACAGTCTTATTTTGTATTTGGATTTTAGCATAGATTTTTACATGTGTACGCAGGTGCACAGGTTCTCATAAACTTGTGTTTATATTCATACATATCCTGCTTTTTAAAAATATATGCATCTTGTTACTTTTGGGAAGACTTCTTAGTATCTTCACTACAGGTTTGTGGATAATTTGCTAGTCAGAAGTAATTTACCAGGGAATGACAGGTACATTGCACTACCCAGGCTAGAGGGGAGCTGAGGAGGTCTTGGTCCTACCTCCTCTTTGCAGCAGGCTCAGTTGTGAGCTCAGACCAGGTTATTTAGGACTTTCTTGAAAACTTCTACGGACGGAGACTGCACAACATTTCTGGGTGACTGGTCCCACAGTTCTCACGGGGAAAGAGTTTTTCTTTATAACCAGTCTGAAGCTCTTCTGTTTCAGCTTCTGCCTGCTGTGTCTCATCCTTCTGCCATCCTTCTGTCAATGGGAAGACCCCATCTCCATTGTCTTGCTGCCCCCTCATATGTGGTGGAGGGCTGCTGTTAGGTGACCACTCAAGCTGTCTCTTCTTTAAGCTGGAAATGTCCCAGTCCCTCAGCTTCTTGCAGGACAAGTGCTCCAGCTCCAACCATCTTGGTGTGCCCTGTTTGAGTTTGTTCCAGTTTGTCATCACCTTTCCTATATTGGGGTGGTCCCAAACTGGATGCAGTATTTAGGTCTGGTTCAAACCAAGCAAAGGGGAATAATCATGTCCCTTGATCTCCTGGCTATGCTCCCACCAATATAGCCCATGATGCTGCTGGCCTTCTTGCAAGCTCACCACACTCTCAGTGTATCTGGAACTCCCAGTTTCTGTCATAGGGTGAGTGGTGAAATTTTGCATGTGAATATTTACAATGGGAAGCTGTTGTGGGCTCTCTGGCGGGTCTATGCATTTTGAACATATACAATAGCCACAACAAGCTGCAGTAGCGTTAATATGGAGCTGCTGAAGGCTTTTTATCAGAGATGAAAGGAAAGCAGTGGCATAAGGTTGTGCAAGAAATGACTTTGAAGCAAAGAGTGGGATTTAGGATTCTGCACATATGTTAAACTCCTTGATTAGTATAGTGCTGCCATAAACCCAGTGTCTAATGTTCAACTTTGGCAACTGTTTGTTTTCAAGACATTTAAGCAATTTGCTGGTTACTCTAAAGATGTTCTGTTTTTCTTGTCTGATAATGCTGTCATTAACAATACCTTATATACTGCCCTCCCATGAAACAGTTAATGTGGGTAACTCCAAACACTTTAGAGGTATCAGTTAGCAAATTTTCATATCATTCCTCCAATGTAGGTGTTTTCTGTGTACCTCCTTGAAAAGTGTGGAGGTAAAGCTATCAAAGTGGTCGGTTCAAAGTCAAATAGTAAGTCAGTGCCAGAGTTCAGGGCTGGAGCTTCTGAGTGCTCCTTCCCTGCACAAAGGCTCCCAGTGCCATGTCATCCACCAGCATTTTAGTCTCAAAGTCTCACACTGGGACTTAGCCAAATATAAAGGTAAATATACAGCTGATTTCCTCTCCTTTGATTTTACAAATAATGCTTTCACAAGGCTGACTTGAACTGAGGGAGAGAGAAATACAGGACTGAAGTGATGTGTATAAAACCCCACTGTTCTCTTAACACTGCAGTGTTCAAGGCCTGGTTAGTGCTCTCAGTTTCAAATTCACTTCATGTGAAACAAGTTAAAATAGAAAAGAAACCTCTCAGGGGAAGCTGGAACATCTTTACTGCTTAGAAGGAAAACTTCATGGTAGTGGGAGTTGGTAGCTTTCAATCATAAAAGTTAAGTGCCAGCAGTAACTGGTTTGCATGTAACAGATGGGTATGGCAAATATGAATCATGTTGGTTGACAGAGACTCATCTCATCCCACTTGTGGTCTCCGCAGCCTGTGGCAGAAGTCATTCGACCAATAGGGTTTGTTGGTAGGTGATATGTAATCAGTTTTCAGTGGCTTTCCCATAACTTTTGGGACATCCATCAGTTATTTAGTTGGTTGACTGGGCAAAGCAGGGCTCAGATCATACCTTACTTTCCTGTCCAGTAAGAAACAGACACTCACAGAACATTTCCTGAATTAAAAAAGGCATGCTGTTTAATGGGATTCCATTGCAAATAAGCTGTGAACTGTGTCACTTCTTTTCTGATTCCTGTGACAACTGCTATTCAACTCAGGGAGAAAATACAAACGCTATGTCTTAAATTTTTTACCAGACAGATGTGTTTTCCCCTGTGCAATGCCCAGAGCCAACAGATTAATTTGAAATCTGCTGTAGGAACGCAATGGAAAAGTAGTTTGACCTGTCTGTTTTCAGCAGCCTTTACTCATCTCTGTGAGTAGCCCTCATGTTCCTAGTCCACATGATTTTGGTTATTCTGCTTCCACAGTTCTCTGCTTCCTCACAGGGAGCTTGCCAGATTAATGGGAATTAAGAATCCCTACATTTTTGTGGTTTCCCCCTCAAATTTTCTTATGTCCTTGTAGCCATGTCTTTGTTGGCAAGCTGCCAAGGACTTGGAAGTCCCTTCCAAGGGACTGTCTTCTGCTCCAACCTCCCCCATCTCCCTGGATGGAAGCCTATTGATTTCTACAGCCTGTATGTGCACAATTTTATGCATAATTTTTTAACTCTCTGCATCACTCATCCTACTGAATCTTTTTTTTCCCTGTGATGTCCAAGCACCTACCTCAAAAGTTAGTGAAGGTCTCTTACTCTTTGTTACTGCTCTGGCCGTAAGAGGCTAGTAAAACTGAGAGAATAATTTTCTTATGCCGTGAAATTTCCTATGTTTGTTTAAACCTAATGATCCTGGAAATTAACTCATATACTGCTCTTTGCATATAGTGAATCACTACTTCACAGAGTAATATTTTCAATTCTGCACCAATTTCCATGCTCAGTTCACTGCAGAAGTGAGTTCCAAATACTGTGCTCAAGCCTGTTTCCTTCTGTCCATTTTGTGTATCACCTTTAATTTTGTTCCTTCGCTTTTTGTTTTATATGACAAGAAAGAATTGTGTTTTCCGTATATAAATCATAATTTTAAATATTTACGCTGAATCCCTTATCAGTTATGCCATCCTACAAAGCATTGTCTGTATTAAAATCCATCTTCCTACAAGAACTTTTTTTAATCCCCTGGCAATTCTCAATCATTTCACTCTTTGTGATTTACTCTTGCAGAATTCTTTCTATTGTTTATTGGTGCTGATTATTTTACAAAATATTCCACACAAAACTGCCATTGATTTAAACAAAGGCATTCTTAAATCCATTATATTATTTGCCATTCCCTTCCTCATTTATCCGAATATTTTGTTCTGTTTTTGACCACAGCTGAACATTAAGCAGAAGCTGCCTTTGAACACGTTTTAAGTAACACTTTTAAGTTTGTTTGCAGCAACAGAGCTATTAAGTTAATAAGCAGAGTATTTTCCACTTCAAATGTTGTTAATGGAAATTTAACAACAAAGGTACATATACTTACTTTTTTCTTACTGTGTATCTTCAAGTGATACATTGGAAAGAAGTCTTTACAGACATCACCTTAGCTATGGGTTGGAAAACTGGAAAGTGACTCTGGTAAAGGGGTAAAAAACAAGAGAAAGCAACATAAAATAACTGGTATATTCTGAAGGATATACGAATACTTCCTAACGCTGATGCAAAGTACCATATGCATGCAATGTGCATACCAGTCACTGAAGTGTGATGCATTACATAATAGCTAAAATATAAATTAGTAGTGGAAAAGTTGTGGTGGTTTTTTTTCTTTTTTTAAAAAAAAAAGGGAAAAAAAAAAGTGCAGCCATAATGGAAACTTTCCTCAGATTCATCTGAGGTGGTGTCTGTCCTGGTTGGAAGCCATTGAGGCTGTGGTGGTCCTCTCCTTCCTACAGTGGCAGAAGCTCTAAGGTTGATGGAGTATGAGTGCGTTGTACTGACACTTTCACACAGATTTCAGAAGATTCACCTTTCTAGCAAAGTATTCTCTTCTGGGTACACTGGGTACAAGGTTTGTTGCTCAGTGTGAACAAGGCTTTCAAGCCACTCCCTGTAGACTGACATGAGTCATCTGTTTTTTTAGGTTCTTATGAGTCTGCCAAGACTACTAGAAAGCCCTATAATTATAACAACTGGCATTCATGGCATCAGCGAGGCCCAAATTAAACTTCTTCTGGGTGTCCTACAGGTGGCACTGTAATTTCAGTGTCATGAATAGTAAAGCATTCAGATCTCTGGATGTCTCCTTTACCTGCCTTTGGACCCTGGAATTTCCCTGCCACAGTGGAGCGAGATCTGAGGAAACACAGGAGAATCCCTAGACAGCAGCATCCCTCCATCCTGCTTTGAAGAAACCGACCTGTAATATTCCAGTGAGTCAAAAAGGAAAAACTCACTTCAAAGCATGCAATGTTCTACCTTATTTTTAGCAATGCTTATCACTTTGAAGAAGGGTGAGGTTTAACAGAGTTTGTGCTCTGTCTTTTCTAGACTCATGTGATATATGAAATAAGTAGAGTTGTGTAGAGAGAGCAATGAAAATCATTTAGTTGCTTGTGCTATAATTAGATGTTTATTCATTTTTGAAGTCCATATACCTGTGGCTGAAACTGTTGAATACACAAGGCAGAAAAGCACCCAAAAATACAAGGCCCTGATTTTTGTTTTTACTTTTTTTTCCCCCAAGCTAGTGAAAATGTAAGTTATAGAAGTGTCTGTCTTATATTTTGAATAGGGCTACTAATTTTGCCCTGCCATTACATCGCATAGTAAAAAAAGGAAAAATGTGAAAGAAAGATTGTTGAACTGAAGTTCTTAGACCCACATGTTCTTCTGCAGACCTTGCTGTCAGCCCCATCCCTGCCTGGATGATGTTTCCTGGGACACACCTTGCAGATGACCCAGAAAAAGCAAACCGGTAGCACTTCATGCCCCATCCTTCCTTTTGTCCCGAGGGTTTCCCAGCCTCAGCATGGCTGGGATCAGGCTGCCCTGAGCTCTTATGCACCTTGGGGTGCAGAGTTGGGCCCTGGAGGTCCCCCCAGGAGACTGAGGCAGAAGGGGTGCTGGTGGGGAATGGGTTCGCAATTAAGGCTGCACTGAGGCTCAGCTCGTTTTGTTATGGTGCGTCTATGATAAGCTTTCTCCTGTCTCCACAATGCACTCTGAGCCTCTTAAAGTATTTGACAGCACAGTTTTTAAACCAATTTCCATTTGTGAAACAAAAAAAACCCCTAAAAACTAGCTGTCTGGGAGTATTTCTAATTTTTTAGTCCCTTCCCCTGGTACATTTCTACCTAGCTTAGTCCTAGTATTAACATTTCTGGCAGGCATGGATTTTATCACTTGTTTTGATGCTCCTGACTTCTGGTTCATGTAGTCATGACTTGTAGAAGAGACACTGGTTTCCTCTTGGGCAATTTGAGCATTGCAACCAATTTCTGTAAGAGTTTCCTCTCTGCTTTGTGAGGCGTGGGAGTTGACAGGGCAAGTGTGGCTGTTCATCAGAATTCCTTGCTGGTAAGGTTGTGGCTTATTTCTTTAATTTTAAGTGACAAACAGTAGTTGTTTCTGTCTAATGACATCTACTTTCCTTTTTTTTTTTTTCTTAAATTTTTAAATATGGTATTAGCTGATGAGAAACAATACTTACTTGGCACAATAAAGGAAGTCTACGCTAGCAAGTATTTGCCCTTTTTTAAAGGCTTTGTAAAAGATCTTATGCTTCCCCTTTTCTCCCCCTCCTTTGGGTTAAAACATATAAATGGATTACTTAAAAGTAATTAAATAATTAGAAATAATGGGAGTTTGTTTGCGGACACAAATGAAGCATGTATGTGAATGATTCCTATTTTGGAGAAGTTTAATTCAGTTGTGTTTTAAGATCCATCAAAGGACAGTCTAGTCATGACTGTTTAATGTAAATCAGCTATTTGTGAAAACAAGTGTGTAATATGGAAATGGAAGAAATTACATTATTGATTTTAAGTTCCCAGACAAAAATGTGCACATCTAGTATCGTGTAAAGAGTATTAAAGGTGCAATAGGCGGGGTAGACTGTAATATGCTGTCATGACAGCACCAAGCAGACTGATTTCTATTTTTAATGTGAAAAGAATTTTAGAATACATTAATTTTAATGTTTTTCTCATAGACATGAAATCGTGTGAGTAAAGACACAGCAAAAGTACTATGTGAATGGGCTTATCTATACTGTGAACTAAAGGACAGCTGAAATTAAAATCTCCTGTCCTTTGCACTGAAACAGAAAACCCAAACCCCCAACTTCATCTCTGGATTCAAATTTTCTGCAACAAAATGTGCCTCTGGTGATAACTGAAATTAACATCTTGTTTCATCATTCACTTACCTACTTGCTTCCAACGAGCTCTTTTTGGGGTGTAGGGTAATTTCTTTCTTTAGTGGGCTCAATTGTATAAGTTGGATTTCTGGAAAGGTTTATTATCCCTGCTCAGGAACTGCAGTTCAGTTAGTCAGAATTTTCCTGTCTGCCAGTTGTGCCAATGGTTATTGGTTTGTGACAATTCATAAAGAAGAGAGAAATTTTTTTGTTGCCTTCTCTTGCAATAGCTCTTCTGTACCTTCCCCTCTGGTGAAATTTTTCATGTTTTAGAGGTAAAAAGCACCTGTCTAGGAAGAAGAGACTCCCACCGTGCCCCTCTCCCGGCGTTGATTTTGATGTTCCAGCTGCGTATGGGTTGATCAGCCCTGGGCATGGTGGAGGCTGCGTGCCTCAGGTGCTTTGCCCCATGGCTGCCCCTGGGAGAGGGAGATCTGCCCTTTGAAGCGGAGAGAGTGGGTCTTCACACACTGCGTTCCAACACCTGCTTTCCATCGGGAAGTCATACTAGTTTCGTTAGTGGGAAAAGTCTGCAAAGGCTTGTTTCACAACAACATCTGTACCAGAGCCAGGAAAGCTCTGTTTCACTCTAAAAATGGCAAGGGCCATTAATGTCAGGCTGCTGATTTTTCACTTCTGGTGAATTTCTGGTGCAAGCTGGTGGCTACTTGCCCCCATGCATACTGGGACACACGATTTCTTGCTGTCTGGTGGCTAGAAAGCAGCATTTGCATCTCACTTTCTTGAGTGTGTTTCCCTGAGAGGGTGCTCAGCATAACATGCTCCTCCACTGCTGCCCAGGTGGTCGATGTGTGGTGGCTGGGGAAGGCATTGAGCTGACATGGTCTGAAGAGCTTCCACGGTTGTTAAGATGCTCTCTGATTTGTCCTTGTTAATTCCAGACGTTTCCCCTTGCCCCCCACCATATCCATCCCTCCACGTTCCCAGGTGATCTCGTTAAAGTAGACTTGGTTGTGGGTGAATAGGATGAGGACTGGTTTGGATATAGGCACAATGGTAGGACACTACAGACAACAGTATTGTGCACTTACTTGATGAAACAGTATGGATCCTCAGCCTGTTGCTGATCAGATTGTCAGGTGGAGATTCTAGCAGATTCTCAGTTGATGTTGGTTCCTGAGGTGGGAGCAGCAACCCAGAGACGGGGCTGTGTTGCTAAATGACAAATGGAATAGTTTCATTATTTTGTGTGTAGAACTGTCTACAAGGGATCACTAACACACCTGGAACTATTTATGGGCCTGGAGAAAGTGTCCTGCCTGAAGCTGCAGTTATGGCTAATGAAATCTCACTGAGTGTGGTTACACAGTCACTGAGCAGAGAGGTGGGCACTTGGGTGACGTTGCATGTGAAACTAGACCTATTACCCCTTTCTGCATCTCGATTTTCTTCTCAGCTGAAGCAGAGCCACATTTCCATTTTTCCAGGATTTTTCTCAAAAGCAATACATGCAGTTAAAGGCATAGCTCATCAAATGCATATGTGTGTGCACTCTGCTTATGCCTTAGTGACATGCATTTATAAAAATAGTACCCTTCTGCACCCTCTAATTGTTCACTTCTCTCTCCTTTCATGGTTACATGCTGGCTGCCCTCCAGTGTCTGCCTCTTTTGCTTTTGCTATGGGGCATCTCTCTCATAGGTCCCATGAATAGATTGAATTCTTCTGCCATGATGAGTGTGTCTGTCCTTTATCTCTGTCCTCTGCTTAGCTGAGTCACGCTTTCTCTGTGCATACACTTTCAGTTGTCCTCGTGTTCTTGTCTCTTTCCTCTCCAAACAGGTCTTGCTGATTGCTTCCAAGGAGAAGGATAGAATCACCTACTACTTCTTTAACTGCTGCTTCTCCTGATGATATGGCTTCCTCATCTGGGCAGAGCTCACCTTCCTTTGGCTTCCTTATCTTGTTTTTCCCCAGAACTTCCTCTAGTCTTTCTTCTGTTTCCCAGCTTGTATATTTTTATTTCTTCTATTAAATACAATCAAACAACAAAAATCTCTGTTCTCTGCTGTCATTTTATCTTGTCATTTACCTATGATTTTATCTGAAAATGTGTTCTTAAAACTTTACTGTCTTTGATTCTATCTGCGATTCTGTCTGCCCAAGGTTCTCCAACTGTTTTCTGAGATACACTTATAAATTGTTTTTCAGAAAGTCTTGGTATACTCCGAAGTACTGTCTATGGTCTACTTAAAGATCCTGTCCTCGGTTCCATTTTTTTATCTGCACCTTATGCCAGCCTAATTTCATTCACAAACATCAGCATGGCTTCTTCCCCTACAAAGGGCAGATATATTCCTATAACACAGAGTTATTTGTTTCTTTTTTTTTGGACCAAATGTAGAGTTTGGCCTGTCTCTGTGATAGGTCTCATCCTTTACTTGGACCCAGCCCAATCAACTTCTGCCTCTCCTAAGTTACCCTTGCTCATTACTGAATATCATGGTCCAAGTGCCTTCTTCAATTCTCTGTGTCCTCTTTTCCAAGCTATGTTTAAATTTTGCACATACTTTAAAATGTCTTCACTCTCCATACACAGAAATAAACTCTTGTCCAAAGTTGTCATTATTTCATGTCACATTTATTCAAATCTCCTATTCTCTGCCCTTGACAAAAGCAATTTCACCACCTTGCATCAATCGAGAAACCAACTGAAAGGATAATTTTCTTGCTCTGCTTCATTATTGAATCTCTCAGCCTATTGAATCACACTTCCAGGCAGCATCAAACATACCGAACCTTAACTCTGTTTTTGAACTCCCTGGGATCTCTCTCTTACTTTTACAAACATTTGAGAAATTTCCATCATAATTTTTCAAAGCTACTTGCTATGGCACTAACACAAACCTTGACAATGCCTGTCCTCAGGCATATTGAGACCCAACATATGATCCTGATTGCTCTTGTCTCACTGCTGTCTTGGACTCTGTCTGACTCCTGTCTGCATCCTCCTGTTGTATCCTGTCTCAAACTGGAAGCTGCCAGGAGCAGAGTTACCTCTCTTTCCTTTCATCTTCCTACAGTCCCTGACACGTGGTCCATCACAATGGCAATATACGTACTAGTGTCATTATGCTATTGCCATTACTGCTATTGCTAATACTTCAGAGAAGTTTCTTCAGCAGTACTTTGGGAGGTAATGCTGCTGCATTTTACATAGTTCTCTGTGTTCTTATAATGTGAAGCTACTTCGTTATCTTAGTTCCTCCCTGGAAGGTCTCAGGAGAACTTCTGCTCTTATTCTTGCTGCATCCAAGTCTATAAACTTCTTCCAGGAACAGCTTCTGGGTACAAACACCATCAAAATACTGCACCAGCTGAGTCATATTAATTGTGCTTATTTTCTTTTAATCTAAAGTAAATCCTGCAACTGTTAGGCAGTTTAGCTTAAATCTCTTTCGTAGTTAATATGTCTCAGCCAACACATAGTAACTTGCTTAGGAGTCTGAGCTTTCTGTAGCTCTCTAATACAGTCTTGAAATTATGTGTGTGGATCTCACAAAGTGCAAGGAGAATGAGGATGGTGTCAAATAGTCAAATTTTCTCAGAAAGCAACAGTGTGAAGATGTTTTGTAAGTAGGAAGCAGCATTTCCCAAATTTGTTATTGAACATCTCTTAAGACCAAAATAGGAATTGGAAGGGAAGAGAAGAGGGGGCAGAATGGGGATACAGAAATAATAACAACAATAATATAACAACAACAACAATAACAATAATAATATTATTAATAATAATAATTATTATTATTATTATGTACTAGCAATTTGTGCACTGGAGGATTTCTTTTTGTGTATAATTTTTGTTTTGTGTTTCTATCTGTGTTTATCTGTTTCTATCTGGCACACCTAAAGCACTTTCCCTCCTGCTGAGATGAAGATGGGAGCTTTACTCTAAAGTGCTGCATAGTACATGCCATTGCAGGGGTAAGCAAAGTCCTCCAGCAGTTTTCTGTGTTCAGCATGTGTTCTACCTGCCTGGTATAAACTGCATTTCCACTAAAGATGCGTTGTGGAGATACAGTCCTAGAAAAACAGTGAATCACAGCAACTTAACAGCGGTCTTGGCCTCCCGCACCACAGAGGAGACATCATCTTGTTTTGGTTAATTGCTGAGTCCGTAGGGCTTTCTCCAGTTCCTCCACTTTGATAATTTCTGATGAGACCTACTCTCAGACAGTAATTTCAGACAGTTGCGTTCTATCCTCATTGTCTCCTGATGGAAACCTTTGGACAGCTTTAGAGACAGCTACACAGCAGGTTCTAACTATTTTGCTCCTACTTTTGGGCTGCAATATCGCTTTACACTGTATCCCATTCTATGTGGGCCTTATAGTGCTGCCTGTGGATGTGGAAGGGCGTTGGGTGTTTGGTTGGTATTTGTATCTTTTCTCCATTGCTGCTTCCCTCTTCTTTCACTTTTAATGAAGTGACACAGTAGGAACATATTGGTTGCACATGCAACATATTATTAAATGTGCTGAAGACTTGACTGACGTCCAGTTTGAACAGCTGTTAAACCTCCTGACCTAGTTTACAAAGCCCTGTAGAATTTCATCCTTGGCCACCTTGAATTCAACATTGCAGCTTTCTTTTATCCTAATATTTGTGGTAGCTCACTTTCTTCTGCAAAGAATTGGGGCTTAAACTCTGGAGCGGCAGACATTTAAAAAAACCCTCAAAAACCACAAACCAAACACAAACACTTTGAGAGTGTGTCCTCTGGAACAGTTTTTCTTGTTTGGGGTAGCTTGGATTTTTTCTTCCTCATTGATCTCAATAAATCACAGATTGATAGTGAAAAGTCTTGAATCTCTTGCACCAATCTTCTTAGGAATTTGAGTGTATTTTATATTACTGCTAAATTTTTTTGTAAGATATAAAATTCAATTTTAAGGACTGTAATAGAATTAGAAAAATAAATATTTTAAAATCAGAACATAATGAAGTTTAGACTTTTTAGACCATAATGTTGGGGCTTGATTCCAATTAATGTTTTTGTCATCCTATGCTAGGATATAGGTTTCAACAAAAGGAAAGATTAATGAAAAAAAGGAAATAATATTGTGAGACAATACAACTGAAAAAATTTGCTTTGTCTAATTAGTTATTTTGTTGTCAGACTGTTTATCTAAATTGTATTTTTTTGTAAAAAAACCCCCTTTTTTATGATAATAAAGCACGGCTTTTCCTACGAAACTGTATATTTTTTTTAACAAAGTTGTTATATTTACTGTTTTAAAATCTCTAGGGTTTGGGAGGAGAACAAAAAAATATTTTTTTAAATGAAAACAGTTTTCATTGAGATTCTCGGCAGAAGAGAAGTAGAACTAATGATAGCTTGAAGATGAGATATCACCATGATTACAGTGTTACCTTCTTAGTGCATAGAGCTCTCATTAGTTGATGCAGTTTAAAAATATCATATTGGTATGTTGAAGTCATTGAAGTGGGATGCTTATCTTGTTCATATTTAGACTTCCTTCAAGATAGTTCTTCATCACCGAAAGAATGAGTGTGGAACAGACAGTAACAGCTCTTGCTTAGAAAGATTAAGTGCTTGCTGGTATTGAGTTGGATTTTTGCATTCAGATGTTCCTCTTGGAGCTCTGTGTGCTGAGGTGTTTCTGGTCATGCCCATGTGTCTGAAAAGAACCATCACCAATCATGAGGTAGTAATTCAGTTGTGTTCTGCCGGTGATGTGCCTAGAGGAGTTGTATGCAAATCTTTTGATGATCTTTCAGTCTTTCCAATCTTTTCCATAACTTTAATAAGACAGGAATAATCTTCTTGTGCTTGGCAATGCTTGCAAAACAGGTGTGCTAAAATATATTTCATCAGAAGGCATGAGAAGCTCTCCAGCTGCCAATGGAAACAGGATGCATCATGGCATTTACTTGAGTAAAGCCTGAGAGATCAGCCAGGAAGACAAATACACCATTCCTTCCCTGTGTCAGAAAAAGTGTGTGTTGGAAGTTGTGTCATGGAGTGAGTTGATTTAAACCAAGACAATTTACATTATGGATGTTTCAAATCCTTATGTTAGCCTCAGACTCTATAAGTAGTATAAATTACAACTCTTCTGCAATGGGAAATACCAAGCATGGGGTTGCTTTTCTCCAAGCATTTACTGCTCATTAATAATTTGTACTACCATGGGGGTTTTGTTGCCAAATTTTCTTGTTACCAAAATAGCACATGGCATGAGAGGGAAAACTGAAGTAACAATTAAAAATAATTTATTTAAAGAATAACATAAGAGGAAGTACTGAGGTTGCAATTACTGTTAGCTATACATTGTCATTAAAAGGTTGATAATATTAATTTTATTTTGTATTAATTAATATTCTTTATTTCTGGGAAGTCTAAAAGTTATTTTGTCCATTTGTTTTTCTTATGTAAACCTTGAAAGATATTTGTATAAGAATTAAGTTAAAAATGGAGGTACCCTATATTGGAATACATTCATGTAAATATAAAAGGGCATAAACAGCTGGGTACTAGTTCAGGGAAAAAAAAAAAAAGAGGAGAGAGAATCTCTCCTTAGAAGAAAAAGGAGAGAGATAGACAGAGACTTAACATTGCATAAAGTATTAGGAAAGCCATAATATGGTGGAATTTAAGGGGAAATTTTTGGTGAAATACAGCTTATGACATTAAAAAAAAAATCCAGATCTAAGAAAACTTTGAAAGAACAAGTACGTCTTTTATATATATAGTTTTATTATATTGCCTTCTCCTTTACAGGGGTAATACCTTCTCCTTCTGCTTTCCTTTCAGATTTTACTACAATAAGGACAACCCCATAGAAAAGTAGTAAGGAAAAGTGTTAATTTCTGTAAGACATAAGAAGAATGTAGTCAGAGGCACATTTACAGGAGTAACAAATAGTCATCTTTAATGATTTATTTCTGTGTGCAGATGTTCTGGCAAAGGCTTTAGTGTTTAAGAAACAGGAATAACAGTAAATCCTGAATGTCCAGAGGCACTGATAGCTGCAGAAAAGTATTGCAACAATCTTTTGTAACCAGTAATGGTTTTTTCTAAATTTTATTTCATCTCCCAGGGTGAACCAGCTTGTAATGCTACCCATCTTGTAGAAGACCCCCTTCTGATGCTGGTGGGAGGCTATCTTCTAGCAAATATTTCTTACTGTGCTCTTTTTGTGTGGTGTAGCAGGCTTTCTTCCCTTGCTCATTGCAAGCATGAGTTAAAGTAAAGACTGCTGGTAGAAATTTGTATAGATAATAAGACTTAATGTGACAAAAAGAAAACAAAATCTACCTCTGAAATAGACTAGAAGCAGTGAAGCCATTAATGATTAAACTGGATTCCCAGGGCAAATGGTTTCTAAGACCAGCATATCATCATTGAAAGAATCAGCCAATGGAATAATCCCCTCAGGGAAGCAGTGGATACCCCAACACTGAAAAACTTTAAGATTTGGCTGGACAGGGTGCTGGACCATATTGTCTACATTGGGCTTTTGCCAAGAAATGCTGGACCAGATGATCCTTGAGGTCCCTTCCAACCTGGTAGTTGATGATTCTATGATTGTATTTTTGAGCTTTTATCCTAGAGGTGATTTTTTGCCTCTCAGCAGTCCATATCTGGTCTAACATCAGATGTACTGAGAACTGTGCTGGTCTCCCAGTTGCCTGACCAGCTTGCTCATTTGCCTGTCCTGACCTTGGAGAAACTCCATGTTATATGCTAGCACACGGACCTGGGTGTTGATTTGAGTGGTGGGTACCTGTTAAATTTCTCTGGAAAAGCTGTGAATAGTCCAGTTTTCTCTGTTCTCTTGTTCCTGTGGAAATGCCTTTCACCCATGAGGAAAAGAAGACCACATGCAAATCTCTATGGCTGACCAGGCTCCACAGGCACAGGAGCAGTTTCACCCTCCTGGTGCGACCTGCCAGGGCAGTTTGCCGCTGCTATTCCTCCCCTCACTGAGATTGCTCAACTGCAGAGGTGATGTTTCTGTAGAGTGCCTTTACTTTATGTACTGTGAAGGGTGAAAAGAAGATAAACTCTTCAATGCTTCTCATCTTTTAAGGAAGAATCTTAAGGGCTTCTGTATCTTGTGAACTATGTGAATGTGGAGTGCAAGTCTTTGATGGAAAAGGCAACAAGTCCCCCAGGTATTTCTTTCTTACTTCATCCTCGTAATCACCAGCATAATGATTTCGCTTTTCTTCTTAAAAGCTCTCCTCTTGACATTTTTCTGGAAATATGAATTCTGGCCTTTTGTATAGAGCTGTTGATATAACGAACATTGCCTGGGTGGAAGAAAGGAGGAGAGGATTCGCATCTAAGCTTCAGAGAGTGCAAACAGTAGCATTTTTTGGTGGCCTTTTGTTCTCAGATGCAGGAGCCAAAAGCATTCACCTGTTATCCCTATGTATTGCATTGCAGTCGTGGCCAGTTATAACGGGACTGAGTGTCCCTGTTGCGTCTCTTGTCAGGGTGGCAGCTTGGGTAACTCTGGTTTTTTTGACATATTTGGGCAAACTCCACATGCAGTGCCCTGAAGGGCAGCTGTAAACATAGGGAAGGACTGGTCAGCTTCTGCTCTAGCCTTGGGTCTGCTGCATTGAATCAAATTATCGCTCTCCACGAGATGGCTTGGACAATGTGTGCCTGAGCCACTTTGGAATATGGGAGGTGCTTCCCTGCCTGGGGGACTCCTGCCTCAAAGTTGGGTTTTCATCTTGAGGGCCACTGGAGGGGAAATAACAAAAATTTTCCAAAAGGAAAATGCCACTTTGTGTGCTGAGGGAAGCACCCCAGAGATGTTTTATCCTTGAAATGGTATGGAGCAGAGCTGGAAGCTGGGGTGTGCCAGACAGCCTGCCCATGTCACCTTTGTTTGGCAGAAATTTTTTCAGTCTTATCATAGGAATTTTGGTTCATTTTGATGATGATAACTTTTTCTTTTTTCCTATGAATCTCATCCTCCAAATGCAAAAAAATTTTTGCAGCAGCTTATTGCCATGATTAATTTTTTCAATTTTACCTTCCATTAGATGCATAAAACCTGCTGTAATGTCTTGAGAGTAAATGTTTGTCAGAACTGCCTTCCGGTGAGCATGTCTCAGGTTCCTGTCATTGCAATGATCCATGTTTACGATTAATTCTGTGCCTTTGTGCTGGGGGGAAGCATTCCCCTCATTTCTCTTTATATTTGCTGATAGCTAATCTACAAAAAGCTAGAGGAGAGAATGATGTTCGCTCTCTTCTCATCTGTATCTTTTTGCAAGGGACTCTTTTCAAGAGAAACCCCTTAGAGTGTTGTCTCAGGAGGGACTATAGGCTTTAAGCTTTTTTTTTTCCTTCCTCTCCTCTGTGTTTCATCTTCTTTGCATCTTTGGAAGAGAGCAGAAGATAAGGGAGGTGCTTCTTTATATCTGGAGTGTTTCCTTACCCTTAACTGCACTAACTCTTCATCCATTTCTGCAGCAAACTTAACTTTCTGGCTCTTATCACCTCACCAGCAAAAGAGCCAGCTGGGATCCAGCAGTATTTGCAATATTACACCTAATGTTTCTGCAAACTCTTCCTTGGCCTTCAAACGTAGCAGCACTAGGAATTGCCTCAACACTACGAGGAGTCTTTGTGCGAACTCACAGTTGGGGCAGACACACTACACTAAGGATGACATTTTGATTCCTTGTTTTTGCCTGAGAAACCACAGAGGCAGTTGGAGCATCTCTCTTCTGTTTGAACCTCTTCTTTCTTTCCAGCCCATCTCCTCCTGAAGGTGGTGAGCGTGGGCTCCTGCAACTGCTTGCTCAGAGTTGTCGACACCTGTAATCTACCTCTCTTGGCCTTCCTGGCTGGAGTGACAGGACCTGGCCATGATCCAAGCAGGGCGATGTCTCCAGACCCCTTTCTGTCTCCAAGATGGGAGCAGTGAACTTTGTTCCAGTTTTTTCCAGGCACTCCTCCAAAAGGAGTCAGAAGTTGTCTTTTTGAATTGCTTACAGGTGAGGGGATTGAATAATTTCAAAAGCACTTGAAAGTAAGGTTATGACCAACAGTATTACAATGTGGCAAATGTGGTTTCTTGCTGTGACACCAGAGATAAGAACACTTTTAGCTTTTTAAAGGGTAATTCTTATTTAACATGCTTAAACCTATCCATTGTGGCCAAAGCTGAAGGTATATTCCGACAATTATGACTTACAATGATACTTTAATGGACTTCTTATTTCTGATGCCAAGGGTGAATCTGTAATTTCATTTGCAATTAGAAGCATGAAGTCATGGGGATCACAGTGGGTGGGAGGGACACAGCTTCACTGGGCTGGGATAGTCCATGAACTTTCGTGAAAAGTGCCTTAAAGTCTATTTGTCATTGCCTGTGGCAAAGCACCAGCTTAATATCCAACTTCTTTCCTGGTAAACCAGTAGATGAGAGAAAATTTGCAGATCAAGAGCCTCCTTGTACAAGTAAAATAAGATAGTCAATTTAGATAGCTAATTAACCAGTTAAGTCACTGACTAGATCAGATTAATTAGTAGTTAATGGTAAGGTTCTGTCAGATTAAATTGATCTCTAGCAACCCAAAGGACAATTATGAGTTTACAATCACTGTGATTACTTTTTCCCCTGCATTGTTGCAAGAACCCCGGTTAGAGGTAATGTGATAATTTAGGACTGTTATGTAAGGACTGTCTCCTTGCCACAGGACAGTGCCTCAAGCACTGCTATAATTTGGGGCAATGCTATTCCTAATGTGAGATAAGTGTAATAAGTGTAAGTGAGATATGTGATTAGAGTAATCATTGATATATTTTACTTTTTTTAAGGGAAATTTTTGTAGCACTATCAGTACTTTCGTATCTCCTGTCAATTCTTTGCTCGTTGAAGTGCAGATTCTTGCAGGCAGACAAATAAACAGAAAGCAAACAGAGAGGTTAAAGCTCTCACACCAGTTTTGGTGTGAGAAATGTAAACAGAAGGAAGGCAAAAAATCTTATTTCCCAGGTTGTCTTGTAGCCCTGACTTGGTGCTTGGGAAAACAGAATTTTTGAGTAGTCTGTGTCAATGCCATCTGAACAGGAACTGAGCTACACACATTTTTGGTGTTTCTGCAACACAAATAGTTTGAGTCATATTACATATCTCAAATATTTTGCTCAGAAGCAGAAAGGCATATGCCCACTCTGGATGTCATCTGAGGGATGCCTGGAAGGCATGTCTGGCAGGCTTATACCAATATAATTGCAGATAGACATATTCACTGTAGATTGTAACTGGTAAGACACAGCGTCAAGCCTTGTGGATTTTGACTTCCCCAAGAGGAATATTACTACTGAATTAAGATTGTTTTTTTTTTTAATGCAATTAGAATCATTGGAGCCTCAGTGATTTTTTTCCCCTTTTTTTTTTCCTGTCCTTAACATTGCCTGTGATCTTTAGCAGAGATATTTTTATTTATTTCAGAAGAGATGATGTAGTCAAATGGAAATGATTGCAAGATATTTCTCATAAATCACTTGCTGTGTTTCCACATTTGTTGCATCATCTATTACTCATGTATCTATTTGTTTATTACTCTTCTTGAAAGAGCAGGAGTAGTAAAGTGGGACTAAGAAAGCTATGCAAACTGATACTTATATTTCAAAATATCAAAAAAAACCCAACTCGAAAACTTGAAATAGAAATCTTTTAGCTGAAAACACTTTTTATATATTATACTCAATTCATACTGAAATAAATGAGTTGTTTTGGGCATCTCTAAGCAAAGGCAAAGAAATGTAGGTATGGTTTACAAACTGATAGTGCAAATCCATCCCCTTTGCTTTTATCCAGTAGATACATTACATTTTATTCTCCAGGAAGTGAGAGATTCAGGTTTGGCTTCTCCTTTATAAAGCCACTTGAAGTGAGAGAGGTTTCACTGTGCCTTGTTTTATTTTCTCTCTTTGGTTTGTTCCACTTTGCAGTTTTAATGAATTGAGCACCCATCACAGCAGATTGCTATCCTGGTGCAGGTTTTCCATGTGGATGTCTAAACCTGTAGGTTGGAGGGTTTGCCTCTCCTTACGTTCCTAGACCTTATCTCCTTGCAAACGGAGAGGCTTAGGAAGAGGGCTGGAATTCCACATCCTCACCTTGGTGTTTAGGGTACACCTTTGGGGGTGAGACCCCACTTAAGTAAAGACAAGGATACACACCCGGGTGTCTCCGGCCTGTAATATAGCACAATGAGTGCTATGAGATGAGGTGGTCTAAGCCAAGTCTTCTGTTGCAGTTGTTCCAGTTAGGAATTGGGACACCCTCCTGGTGGTATGAACTCAAGTGTTGTCTCCTACTAACCTCTTGCTGGCTTGCCAAGTTCCTGAGCTCAGCTGTAGCTATTATGGGCTGGAGAGCTCTTCTGCCAGCAAAATCTCCATCCCTGGGTATGCTCCCTGGGCTGCCATGGTGTGACCACCTACCACCGCACAGAGGGCACATGAGTGGCACAGCTCAGCCAGGTATGCCAACTGCAGTGTCTGGGATGGGAATACTGGGGAGTGGGGGGCTATAGCTCCCCTACATCATCATCCTACACCATCCAGTAAGGTGGGTATAGACTAGTTCTATTTGAATGGCCACAGTTATCCAGATCGTTCTTCTAATTCACCTTTCTCTTTAGAGAGGATAGATGATTTTCCCACAATGCACCTGCAGAAAATTGAAAATAAACACTTATTTTACTGAAGTGCAAAGATAAACAGGTTATGCCCTTCTGAAATGTTGGTTTTGCAAGAGTTGAGTACACTTGAGCAGACATAAAAGTCCGAATGATATTTCACAGTGTAACTAAGTAACTAATCTCACTCAGCTTGGTTTACTTAAGAGAAATAACCTCAGGTTATGTATGTGGGAGTTATTTCTGCAGTGATTTTTTTTTTTTTTTTTTTCAAAAATACCTTTCTTTGCATGGAGAATAATAAATTATACTCTTAACTAGAATGAGACAGAAGTCAGGCCTGCTTTTGCAAATTAGAAGTTGGCTCAAAGACTGCTTATCCAGTGTCTGGATAACTAAACAAAAGTTTGAGTTCGAGTCACTGAGAAGGTTCTGCTGAAATCCAGTTCAAGTCCTTTGGCACAATGCAGGCGGAAGCATTTCCTTGCCAGTTAACTAACTATTCTCCTCTTGCCCCTGGAACTGTGTCTGATTCAAATCTGTGCAGTTCCTATAATTACACCCCACCCTCTCCAAAACCAAAGCACACATGAAATGAAGAAATGACAGGAAAAAGGCCACATGTCACAATAATTACTATAATTTGGTCTGCTATTCCCTTGTTTTCTGGCATGGTATTTAGGCTTGATGTTAATTTTCTTGGATAACTAAAGGTGTTTCCTCTGCTTGTTTATACTAGCTATGATTTCTAAACATCCTTGAAATTATTTGCCATAACATCTCTCCTCATCATGATATTACTTCAGTTTGAACCACTTGTAGATAGTGCTTCTTTCTATTTTTGAACAGAAACAGTTGGGAGCCAGAAAAATATGTATTTGTTTGCCTTTCTATTTTTGGTTTGAAATTGCTGGAAGCCAGTAGGTGGGTTTTTATTTTCTGTTTTATGATTTTATTTTCAAACTAAAACAAATATTATGTATAAGGATTGGCACATATCTTAAATTACTGGTTTTAGTAACAGGAAAAAGTTCTTCTGAAGCGTGGCTCTATTTCTGGAAATCCTTTCTTGCTCACTTCAACAGAGTCTTGTATCCTCTCCCATTTCACTGAATGATTCTTTCCTATACAGAGGGGTGAGTTTTATAGAAACTGTGCTGGCAGTAAAAAGTTGGTATGTTTTCTTTCATCTTGTACACTGCACTGATTCTTTCATCATTCAGCCAAAGGAAAATCATGTAAGGAGTTGACTATTCCTTGTGTATGCCAAATGAAGTCACCTGAACTCTCACCTAAATGGAAAACTGCTTTGTGTATCTTTGGAAAATAAACCCTGGCATCTGCTGTTGGGCTGCACATATTTTGTTATCCAAAAGGAAAAACTGCAATTCGTTATAGAATCTCCAGTACGAGATCCCAACTTGCTCAAGAGAGTGGACATGTTAGCTAATTAGAATTGTCAGAAAACACTGGGAATAGCTCAGTCAAATTGAAATCAACATCTTATATATTAATTTCAAAGTAAACCCCCAAACAATCAAAAATCTACACCCCAGTTTTACTTATTTATTCTCTATTCATTTCCTAACTCACATTCCACACCACCTGACATGCTCTGATCCTCAGCCCCGAACTCCAAACCACATCCATGAGTTTTATTCTGTTTGTTTATTACAAAATCTTGGATAGCTTTGAATTAGTGTTCCTTAGCACTGGCTGACTTCTAAATTGGTAAAATCAGGTCATGTAACAGCATTATCTTTTGAAAAGATCTTTTTTGAGGGGGCGGGTAGAGTAGGAGGTGTAAAGTTGGGTCAAGAAGGTAAAAGTCAAAAGTGTAAGTGTATTAACGTATTTTTTTACTGTCAAGACTTACATTATATGAAAACACAGTACAGAACTTAAGTAAACAAAACTTTCTCTTTTTACAGCTTTCCCACTAAACTTTGAAACCATTCATGGAACCTGATGGCAACACTCTTGTAAGTATAATTACAGTTATGCCAGAGTTATTGATCAGCTGAAGAGGTATGTTGAGGTTGTGTCCTTGTAATAATAGACTGTGGACGACATCAATATCTACATAAGATGTTGGCTATGGGCTAGGCTAAGGCTGCACCAGTTCTGCTGTAAGGTTGAAATGAAGTCTATTGTATGGTCTTGATACCACTTCCAAGTCCTACCCCTCAACAGATGAGAAAGCAGTAATTTAGGATGCATGAGTTTAGCAAAGGCTTTTCTGAGCTGCTCATCTGTCTAATCCTTGAGAAGTTCAAGGAAAATAGTCTCTGTAGAACATGATCTATTGATCACAGCTGCCTTTGGTGCCTTCTTAGACTCATGCAATGTGACACGTGTCACGAGGCTGCAGGAAATGCCTGAGACTTCTCTTTGAGGCCAGGAGAGATGGCCCTCTGTCCTGCAGAAGGTGTGCCATCTTGGAGGAGCTGTGCTGCCAGCTGGAGGAAATACAGGAGAAAGTGAGCAGTTTGTGTAGCATCATGAAAAGGGAATAGATAGGGTCTTCTCTGACCCTATCAGCTGACCGTATCTCTGGCAACAGCTTGAAGACCCTCAGTCCTCACCTGCAATGGAGAAGTAGGCTAGTGTGTGTGTATAGTCCCACTATCAACTTAAGCAAAACCTTGGGAGGATGGAAGTTGATGAATTCTACTACAAGAGGAAGGCTCCTGCCCTAAGAACTTGCAGCTGCAAACTAGATTGACTGCCCTCAAAATTGCCACTAAAAGAGTCAGATGTGCCAACTACAAGGACTTGGTTCACCTGACTGTAAATGATGTAAGGGTACCAGGAAGAAAAGGCGAATGATCGCAGTGAGCAATTCCCTGCTGCAGGGGACAGACAACCATTTGTAGGCCCTACCAACCATCTACAGCAGTTTGCTGCTTGGCAGAGGCCAGGATGCAGGCTATGATGGAGGGCCTGCCAAAGCTTGTCCAACCCTCTGACTTCTATCCCCTGCTGTTATTCCATGTGAGCACAAATGATACTGCTGGGGTCACCTAGCTGGAAAGCAGCTTTGTAGAATAGAACTTGGGAGTCTTGGTGGACATCAAGTTGAACATAAACCAGCAATGTATCTTTGCTGCAAGGAGGGCAAATGGTATCCTTTGCTGTATTACATAAAGTATTGCCAGCAGGTCAAGGGAGATGATCTTTCCCATTTATTCAGTGCTGGTGAGGCTACACTTGGAGCACTGTGTCCAGTTTTTGGTTCCCCAGGACAAGAGAGACACGGGCATACTTGAGAGAGTCTAATGAAGAGCCACAAGGACGATTAAGGGACTGGAGCATCAGTCTATGCATGAGGGACTGGGCATGAAGCCTATTACCAAAGGCTGAATAAGCTGTGACTGTTTAGCGTGGAGAACAGGCTCAGAGGGATCTTATTAATGCATGTAAATACCTGAAGGGAAGGTGCAAAAAAGAAAAGAAGGTTCTTATCAGTGACAGGACCAGAGGCAATAGGCACAAACTGAAACACAGGAGGTTACCTTTGAACACGAGGAAACACTTGTGAAAGTGTCCAAGCACTGGCACAGGTTGCCCAGAGAGACTGTGGAGTCTCCATCCTTGGAGATATTCAAAAACTGTCTGGACATGATCCTGGACATCTGGTTTGAGTGGGGAGGTTGAACTAGATGACCTCCAGAAGTCCCTTCTAAGCTCAACCATATTGTGATTCTGTGGAAAAATAGGATCTGTAAACTGACAGAAGTCTCTCACTGAACTTGTCACTCCTCTTGTACATTTTTGTTCATGGGTGGAGGCTGCCTCACACAAAAGTGGCTGTGAACACCACTGAGTCGTACAGCTCCCTTTGCAACTGGGTGTATTTGCCAAGTGGAGCAGTAGTGGATAGCAAGCTTGAAGCCTGTGATGCCCCGCATGATCACTGTCCTCTGTTCAGCCCTCAGGTCTCAGTAAACTGATGAGTAGAACAAAATCTGCCAAAAAAGATTAAAACTTACCCTGTATTGTCAGCCTTGCACAAAAATGATGGCCCTCCTAAAGTTGCAGGTAACTGTAATATTTAACATTTCTTTTTGAGCTTTCTGAGGACTGTTGCTCTTGGATTTTCCCTGGTAACAATAAGAGCTAGAAATAGATGATTTTTTTTTGGGTTAGTTTTTCAGTTGAACCTGTGATAATGAAATAAATCATTTGTCATCAGGAAATTGAACTTTATAGAGAATCATTCCACCATGGCAGCACAGTAAAATCATGACATTTGGGTTAGTTTCAGACTGTTCCAGTGACTATGTGTGGTGGTTACAGTACATTCACATCTGAAACTGCTGTTATGTCCCTGGTCAGTACCATTGGTTTTACTGGTACTAACTCTCCAGTTCACAGTTTTCTCTTTGTTTTGCTCTGGTGTTAATGTGTCCCATTAGGAGTGAAACTTAAAAGCATCTTCACCAATATTCACCCAGGGTCACTGAAATGAAAGATTGTTGACTCTCATAAGGCAGTTTTCAGAGGTGGAAATTTTAATTTACTTCTTGAGGAAAAGCTTTCCACTGGAAACTTGCTAGTGTGCTGTATCCTTGTAGAAAATTGAATACAAATCCTGCTGGTGAGGTATTTTACAAATGTTTAGATTCATTTAAACATGTATTTTCTATTGGTTTAAGATGGAAAAAGTTTCACTGAAAACTGTTTGTTTATTTCATAAAATAGCTGACAACAAACACTGGTGCTTTGGAGAAAGAGGTTGGTTTTGTTTGTTTATTCATAAATCAAGATAATCTTTGTTAAGATAATTTTGTGAATAACACCAGATTTCATTGCTGTAGCCTAGGATTAGAATTTTCTCTTGTGCAGAGTGAAATAGATATTTATTATTAAGATTATACTGGGCTTCTGAACAGCATTAAAAATATTTGAAATTGCAAAATTCAATTTAGGATTGATTTGTTAAAAATTTACTTCAGCTTTCATATTGGAAAAAAAACCAAAACAGAAATGTATCTTATTTCATGAAATCTCACTCAGCAATGATTTTCTTACAGATTTATCACTGATTTTATCCAGGCAAACTAAACACAGTGCTGGCTGGGGAAACTGCCTTTCTTTCCCCCATTAATTTCACAACTCCTCCTAGAAAATATGAAGTTCATCACCCCCATCAACTTGCAGCAGGATACCGTCATTGCTGCTGAATAATAAACACACATTTGTAAATTCTTTTTGCTGCCCCGAGCTCTTACTAGGTTATCAGTTTTTTTTCTCTGTCTGTATATAAAGTGAGCCCCACAGATGATTTACATAGTATGGATATTAACCTATTCTCAACAGATGAGCCACAGACCTTGTTATTTTGTTTTAGATCCTCAATATGGCTAGTGGAAAGATCTACTTCTTCCTCAGTTGTTTACAGAGGGCCACATCCTGTCTCAGCATTGCCATTCTTGTTGTACAACTTTGTTAGTTAAAGATGAAGTGACCTCACTGTAGTGTCATGGCAAAGATGTGATGTTGCCCCACTACATAGTGAAAAGAGAGATGATTCATATTTATTTTTCTTAATACCACTTTGTGTAGCTCTGAAGGAAAGTAATTAGTGTGATTGCGTGACCCATTGATTCATTGAGGGTGTACGTCATTTCCAGGTATCCTAAATAGGGCATTACTTTCTTTGGAATGAAGACACGACGGGGAACCCAAGTAGAATGGGGAAATTGCAGAGCCTCCAATAGAACCGATGTGTTTTCTCATTGCTTTTCTTTGTCTGTTGTCATGGAGAATAGTCTGAGAGAGAGAGAGAGAGGCAGTGGTAGAATTAAAAAAAAAAAATGGGGGGGGGGGAGGAGGGGAAGAAAAAAGGAAAAAAGAATACATGATGATTAAGCAGGAGCCTGGGATTATTCATCCCTGGCAAAGCCTCCCACAAGTGTGTTGTTCAGGTCATCTCAAATAGGCATCAGATAAGCACACGACTGCGATATGTGGTTCTGTGCTCTGACAGAACCTGCAAAGACCACCGCTTAGGGAAAGTTCTAGCTCTTGTAAATACTGGTGGCAGTGGTCTCTTCTGTGCCGTTTCCAGATGGTGTAGCTTTACTCATCTTTAATTCGCCTGTGAGAAGAGCCATCAAATCTTTCAAGAATAATATGAAATGGGGTTTTGTTTTCCTGAAAAGCCAGCTGGCTAGGCAGAGGGGCTGCATTAGGGATGTTCATAGCGTAGCTCTGCAGCGGATCAGGTAGGTACTGGCTTTGCATAGCAACATTATGGGCCAGCATATTAAATCATACATCAACTTACCCAGCATTTGTCATCCAGAGGTTTTAAAACCTTCCTAAAAATAGAGAAAGGTGAATGCTTTTGTTCCCATGCTAAAGATGGAAAGGTTGAGGCAAAGAGAAGTCCACAATTGCATGACCAACCAGCCTGTCTGAGGAGAATTTACACCAGAAACCAGACCTTACATTTCTAGTGAACTCTTTTTTGGTTGTGGTCTTCTGTTTTAGTTTCTTTTTCTATGTGTTTATGTAGGATGAAACATATAGACTGCAAATTAGTAAATATAATTCAGTTGCATTTTTGCATTCAGTTGCAAAATTCAGTTATTTTTGCAGTGACTAAAACTCTCGTATACGGCATGGCAAACTTCTGGCATATTTATGTTTTACGGTTTGGATAATCTGCCAGGTTTGTGGGATTTTTTTTAAAAGAAGTATTATGAATCTCTTACATCGGGGGAAATACATTCTCTACACTAAGTGAAAAAAAGAGGAGGGGAAAATTCAATTTTTTTTTCTCTTTCAGGACTTCTTAGAATGAGCTAAATGACAAACAGGACTCTGGCATGTATTTTTAATCTTCCCATGTTTGCAAATCCCCCTCATGGAGCGTAACGAAGCACTAAAATGTTGGAGTCCTAACTTCTATTTTTTAACTTCTGAAACACAGAATACAATTCAGACAAGCACGTAGCAAAGTAGAAGCTGCCTGTGGGTGTGAAACAGGAAGCACTAGTAGATAGACACATGTATAATGGAGTTACGTTTGCTCTTGCTCAACTAGATAGACATCAATTTTAATTAACACATTTTATGCTTCAGCTACTAACGTCCCTTCAGCAGTGAGTGGGTTATGCGTTTCCACCCTGCATATACCACCAGCATCACCACCACGTCCTTCTCTAGCTTCCCCCTCCCCTTTCTACACAAATGTTGCAACACAATCTGAAATTTCCTCTTTTCTTTCCTTCCTGCATTTCTTACAGGTTCCCTTGCGTCAGAAGACAAAAAAGAAAAGTCAAGGTAACGAGAGATTGTTTTTTCTTTTCTCTTCTCTGTTCCTCTTTTGTTATTTTCTTAGTATGTCTTATTCTTGGGAGGGTGAGGATTTTATACCGCTACTCAGCTGGTAGAAGGCTGCTTTTTAACTCCACTGATTCTTGCACTGATTCTAAGAAAAAATGACAACGGGCTGTTCCTTTGGACTAAATCCTTGTGGTATGTTAATTGAATCAAAGCTGGAAATCAGTGAGGTAGAATCAGCTGCCTGCACATACACACACACACTAGAGGTTTTCATGTACTTGGCATAATAGTTTTCTCTTGCTGACTTAAATAGATGTATTCTTTTCAGTGCAGCTGTGTGAAGGGAAATATATGCATGCTTCTCTTAAAAGGATCAAAGGATATATTTTTAATTTACAAAAACTTGGATATGATTTTCTTAGCATTAATTAGTGTCTGCGTTATCTATAGCTCACTATTTCATTTTTGCACATCAGAATGCCTTTCAAATGAATATATGTTACTATCACAGCCATTATAAAACTGAACGACTTCTAAGTATATTTTAAGATATGCTTGGATGATTTGCTGAGATTGATAAGTAAGGTTGATATCTTTAACTGGCAGCAGCATCTTTCCTGCTAATGCACTTTTAAACAAGCAGAACACTGGTTTTTTAATGGCACAGGGTTCTTTATAATGAGCCGACGGAGGATATCATGTAAAGAGCTGGGGCAAGCCGACTGCCAAGGATGGCTCTACAAAAAGAAAGAAAAAGGAGCTTTCATTGGCAACAAATGGAAAAAGTTCTGGTGTGTGCTGAAGGAGTCATCGCTGTATTGGTACAGCAGTCAGCTGGTGAGTACAGCGTCCATCCAGCTCTGGGTGCTGGACAAACAGCATCTGCTGGGACGGAGAGAAGGGGAGCTGAGGGTAACAATTTAGATGTCCCCTGGAGATATACAAATGACTGGGTTTGTTTCTCAGCCCTGATATTTCTTGTAATCTGGGAAGTGTCTATGTGAATGTGAAACATGCCAAAAACTATGTGTTTTCTAGTTCAGCAAGTACTTGTGAAATGTTAACTTGCTGTCTGTTCTGCCCTTTAAAGAGGTGCTCTTTGCAGGGGCTGGTGGCATTTGAATTTGGGAAAGGTTTTCCAGGGTTGGGCAATTTGCAGACACTTAAGACTCAAAACCAGAACACTTCTTCACTTCTAATTAGTTTTATTTTCAGAAGCCTCTCTCATGCTTCTCTCTCCAACTCTGTTTACACTGAGATTAATCTGGTTATTTGTTGTTTTTTTTTTTGTTTTTTTTTTTTTTGGTAAATTTATTCTTTCCTCCCCTCCAGCTTCCCCCCTTCAGGTTGCCCTGGTAGTGTTGCAGATATGAACACTGTCAGTTGGTGATATTTTTCTCTCCTGGTTTTGCTAATATCTCATCCAGACCATTGTAGTTAAAGGCTCTTACGTTCTGCTGATTTTTAAATTCCTGCTCTGATGAGTCAAGGCTAAAAGTCAAATCTGCACGAGGACACAGTGTTTCAGATTCAAGGTCCAGCTTTCTGTTCAGAGGATGAGCTTTCTTTAGGACAGCTGGTATAGGTAGCACTTCTCTTCCAGCCGATCCAGCCCATGTAGCCTGCTACAGTGTAAGTGGGAATAGTCTTGAGAGAAAGAACAGCAGGCCTTTAATTCCTGTGATCAATTGAAGGAACTAGGAATTAAAAGCTGGAAAAGATGGGGGGGAGGGGGGGCGCAGGGCAGGAAGATGTAATGAGAAATCCAGAGTAACCCTTTTAATGAAAGGTTATTATGGCTGAGTGCAAAGAAGCAGTGAGTCCTAGGGAACAGCTGTTTTTATTCCTGGCGGTTTGTTACAGCTTGGCAGAGAGGGTGTCTTGTCTGTCCTAGGAAGATTCAGACATAATTATTCTCTTCACTTTGTTCTCTTGCACTGCTACCTCTAAAAAAAACCACCTGTCATCTTCAAATGATGGATTGACAGAGCCCAGAACTGGGATGTGCAGAGGATTAGGGGATGCAAGCAACAATATAGACTGAAAGTCAGATGTTTCCATTTGGAATTGTGGACAGGCACCAGGTTTCCTAAATACAGATGGGGTGCTCTGAAATCAGCATGTCACAGGCCCAGCAAAGGATGAAAGATTACAGAAACCTTTATTAAATCTTAGGACATTTTAAAGTGTTTAGTGTAATCCGGATTGTTTCCACTTTTTTATTTCTATTGCAGCAATGCCAGTTTAAAATCTTGCAGACTGTTTCAGAGAAAAAATGAAATAGTTTAAACCATTGAAAAATCCCCAAACCCTAAAAAAACTTTACTCAAAGAGTATTTCACATTGTCCCTCCAGTTGTGAGTACAGTCTTGGGGTTTTTTTAACAGAATAAAATCTTTGACTGACATCTAATGATGGTATTAGATATTTATTTTTTGGGGGGAAAGGTGGAAAAAATTCTGCTGATCTTGGCCTGTTCTTTTTTGTGGTGGTGTGGTAATCTGTCTTGGCTTCTTTTCAAGACCATTTAAAATACCTGCAGGAGTGAAAGAGAAAAGAGAAATAAAAACAAATCAGAAAAGTAGAAGGAAAAAAGAGATAAAATAAAAAGGGTCAATTTTCCCAATGCTTACAATGTCTTTGCTTGAAAGACAGGGCCTGGCAGATAAACTCATCAGCAGCATTAATACCCTAGAAACCCTTATTAGCATCGGCTGTTCTAAATCACTGCTTGCAGTTGCACTTCTGGTCAAACAGTTTTAAGAAAGGTGAGCTGGCTGGCTGATGTGCCTTTTAGATTTGGGAAGTGTCAGAAAGGAATTATTCTGAGGAGTAATCAATCTGGGAGGAAATAAAACAAGGCAAGATTAGACAAAGTTTGCCTTCCAGGAAAAGAAGGGTGCTGGTGCAGAGGTGCAAAATTCTCCACTTCCTTTAGTTGTTGTGGTCTGGCTAAATTCCACTCTTGGGATCCAGAGAAACTGTGATCATGCTGATCCCAGTGCTCCTGACAGCATTAGTCATTTGGGTGATATCTGCTTCCCAGCTGCCACTGACTGCCCCAAAAATGAGCAAGTCTGGAGAACGGGTGGCATCCTCATTCTGGGTTATTTCATATGCTCTGAAAAGCTCATACAGCTTCAAAATACTGTTGGCTTATGTCAGCCCTGCCTTCTCACCTATCACAGTCTGTCTTGTAAACAGCCTAGCTAGTAGCACCTCTTTGCTTTCAACTTCTGCTGACTCTCAAACACTATTTTACATTAAAAACCCAAGGTTTCTTTGGACAACTTGAAGTGCAACCTTTGCATAACTGTATATTCAGACGTTTGCAGACTGGCAGTAACTACACGGTGTGGGAGAAGTGTCTTTTGCTAAGATCTGCTTCCTTAAATTGATGAGACCAGAGTCATGCTCAGAGTCATCTGAGGTGAACTAGACCTGTTGTATTGTAACAGATATTTCCATCTCTAGATTGATGAAGCGGAAATAGCAGTGACATATTCACTGGCTTGCTTGATACTTCTTTTACTTCTGTTTCTGGCCTGTCTTCAATAATGCCTGCACTTCCACTGCTTTCAGTGGAGTTAATCCTTGGTTGCAACAGGGCATCCAAGAGCATGATCTTAAGTTCATAGTTGTGTTGAAAGAGAAGGAGCCCTGCTCCTCTTGTGCCCCAAGCTTCCCCTAATAAGCCTTCTTTGAAGCTGAAGTGAAAAGTGATGGAGGAGCAGGGTTGAGGTCAAAGGTACTGGGGCACGCTACTTGCCTATAGCTCTGCCTGAAGCTGAAGTGAAAGGTGATGGAGGAGCAAGGCTGAGGTCAAAGGAACTGGGGCATGTCGGTTGCCTGTAGCTCTGCCTGACCAGTTTCGTTGAAGTGAGAAATGAGCATGTTTTGTTCAAGGCTGTGTGGAAACCACAGTCAACCAGACACTGGTAACTGTAGCATAGCAACGAGGTGCTGGACCTAACCTTTTTTTCTAATGGAGATGGAGAAAATAGGGAGTGGGTGGAATTTGAACAAGAATGTGTTTTATCCCGGATTTGGTAGGTAACCTCAGCTGACATCATGTTCTCAATGAAGTATGTCTTCAGGCACCTCTGATGCTCTGGATGTTTCTGTCACTCTAATTTAATTTGCCTTCAAACTACTCTGGTTCTGGGTCTTTCACATGAAGCAGATTAGGGGAAGACATTTGTGGTGACATTTACAGATGATATTTCCTTCAATTTAATATAAAATATGTTGTGAAAGCCATGGCTCAAAAGAGGGGGAAAAAAAAGTACCAAGAAGGCCAACAACAGCAGATCAGACACCAAGAGATTCAAGGTTCTCCTTCATTGAAAGCAAACCAGAGAACATAAGCAAATCCAAATTAACTTTTGACTGGCTAGCTGAGACTGGTGAAGCTAGAGTCCTGGTGGTCTCAGAGGGGTTGGGTAGACTCCCCTGAAGACTCTTCCCATGTATGCTTGTTCTTTCTTCAAAACATGGATACCACATGAGGCAGGTAAACTTTTGTTTGCAGTATGAACATGCCCCCAGTCTGGGGAGAGGAAGCTGTTTTGACTAGGAGGAAGCTCAGGAGGGTTGTTTTTGCAATGGAAACACAGGAAATGGATCTAAGCAGTCAGACTTTCCAGGTACATTCAGGAACACCAGACTCCTTGGACAACTGCTCCACGTTAGCCTTTGGTTTCCTCTTTTGAGTACTACTCTCTACAGGGACCTGCCTTGAAGGCAAGTGTTTAAAGAGGACAGTGTTTGATCCTGCCTGCCTCTTTAGCAGTTTTAGTTCTCAAACTGAAACACTGGAGGGAATCAGGACTCCTTTGGCAGAGGGATGGGGTGGGGAAGATCGTCACGCATAATCCCAGGCTCCTGGTTCCTTGAGCTTGTTGTGGCTGTTGGATAGTGTTGGCTGGAAGAGACAGAGGACTAAATGGTCTAAAGATTTTGTGGGCCTTTAGGATAGCTTGGCTGTTTTTTCAAGTTGAAATACAGTTTTGCAAGATGTGTTAACAACGGTTGTCATGGGGATTCAGCTGAAAAGAAATATAAATTTAAAATGAAAGGGTTGCAGGCTGTGATCTACTGTCACTATTTATCTTTGATATTTTTTTTTTTCCCCATTCACTGCATTTAAATTGGTCGTCACTCCAAACATCTTTGCCGGGAGCTGTATAATTGCAGTCTTTTAAAACAGAAACCTTTCACCTGTGTGTTATAGTAGCTGCTTGCAAGAATGATAAAAAGTCATCGATGTCGGCTGATTGCACTGAGGGCTTTGGGGACCTCTGGTCCAATATCTTACACACATTATTCACAGTTCTATGGTTTGCCTTACTGGTATACTTGGCAGAGGGAAAAAAAAAGAAAGGCTAAAAGGCTAAAAAGTCTTGAGGACTGAACTGCTCCTCTGACATCCACAGGATCTTCTAGGGCAGCGCTGAAACTCTGTAATGAAGCCATGAGGAGTACCCTGAATTGCGGACTGGAGCTGTTACACAATAACTAGATACTTTTGCTTTACAGCACTATTTTTAAAAAACCTTTCTGCACCATTACATTCACTTCAAATATTGAAAAACATCTATTAAATCATTTACTTAACCTCTTTAAGCCACAAAATCTGGACAATGTATTGAGGCAAGCTAAAAAGGACATCAGGCTCTTTCAGTGGATTCATGCATTATGTTTCATAAATATGCTTGATTTTTTTGAGTGAAAAGCTTTTTCTGTGGAAAAAGTGGTTATTTTCTTTTTTTCCCTAAGCATTTGCAGAGACCGTTATTATTATTGAAATTATTTTCCTACAGTTGAGCATAGCAGAAAGTGCAGATTTATATATTAGACTAACCTGCGTAAAAGCTGGAAGAGACAACAGCTTACTCTTAAAAATCATGATTAAATAGGAAACACGGAACACAAATCAAGGTTGTTTTAATCTGAGTTTTTAAGCAATATTTTACAGCTTTTCAATAAAATCTGAAGGAAGTTCGAGTGAAGTGTGTGTGTTAAATAATAGCATGCTTAAAGCCATATTAAAGTTAACATATCAGAGAAAAGAAAACATTTAGAACTTCTATACACTTTTAATGTTTTAAAATGTCATTTTTATTCCAAGATTGACCAAAAAGATGATTTCCACATGTTCTGTTCCTAGTGCTTATTGTAATTCTTTTTGATGACTTTAATAACACTCATAAGGTTTTACTGTTATGATGTGGTTTCTTTTTTTCTAATTATGGAGGTACATACCCATCAAACCCCTGTTTTTTGTTATATAGATGGCACATCTGAGGTGTGTATTGGTAGTGCATTAAACCAAAAATTGACACCATTATCATCCTTTCTTTCACTCACACATAAAATGAAACATTAAACTTTTTGTATAAATGAACAAATGTGAAATCACTGACAGAATTAATATAAAACCTGAATGCATTAATCATAATCCTTTACCAACTGGAACATATCGAATACTGCATAAGAAGTTTGGAGATTTCTTTGTTGTAAAACTGGCAAATGTAAATTGTTGAAACCAAAGCCTACAGACCTATTTTTATGAGCAATTTATAGAGTACTCCTCTAATTTAGATGCTTGTTCAGTATGTCCACCTCCACAGGGGTGGGAGTACCCCAGGTGAGTGTCCCCACACTGGCTTATAAGGTTCCTGATAATTTGCTGGTCCAATACAAAATCCAAATGCTCTAATATTTGTATATATTGACAGTAGAGACAGTGACTTATCTAATGGCATTTCAGGGACCTAATCTCCTCATCAGTGCTTGTGCAATGCCCTAAGCAATTTATAGGATGCAGTCTAGTCCAATGACTAATGTGCCAATAGATAAAACTGGCTGAGCTGTGATTACATTCATAACATCTAAAGCCAACCCGTCCCAGACCCTAGTCACCCACATCAGCTCACCTGATGGCTTACCTAGCTCAGGCCATGAGTTTATTGGTGTGTGGGTGAGAAGACACTTGGGTATATTCCTTCACATGGGGTCTTCTGTATCTCTTTTTATTTTTTTTTTAAACTGGATTTATTGATTCATACTGCGGAGAAACAACTGGCATTGTATACATTCCTCATCCAGAAATGTGCATAATAATGGCTTTGATACCTCATGAGCTGCTTTTTTGGGGTTGGTTTTTGGTGTTCTTAGACTGGTCTTGGGAAGCAGGAAGCAGGAATTTCAGTGCTCTGGGGTGGAGATACCAGATTAAGGTCTAATTGATCAAAATATATATTTTTTTTTTTTAAAAAAGGATTTTACAAAAATCTTGTAACTTTATTTTCTTTAGTTAATTCTTATTTTATCTCAAAAAAGTTTAGTCTCACCAAATTCCAACCTGTGGATTGGTTAGAAAAGATGGAGTGAAAAGATGGAGGGAAAAAGGCCCTGAACAAGTTTGACAGATACAAATGCAATCAGAGAAAGTTAAAAACCCACAATAGCAAATAAACATGTTTTGATACAAATGAAGCCATGTTACAAAATCAGCATTTTTTCAGTCCAGATACTGAGACACTGATAAATATAATTGTGTCTTCTGTACTGAAAGAAAACAACAAAAAGAAAAAACATTTCTCTTGCACTGTTTTTAATTTTTTTTTTGGTCCTTGAGAAGGCAAAGCTATTTACTGGTGAAGGTGCATAATATAAACATCTCATATAAATATTTAATACATGGAAACTGCAGGAATGATGGTTATGCCATGATTTATTGTATACCGATGAACAGACATGCAGAGGTGCAGGGAAGACACCCACGGAAATATCAATTCTGTATCCACCTTTCAGTTCTCAGAGATTCATTCTTCCAAGCATTAAAGCTCAAAGACTTGTCTCAATGAACATCTTTTTATAGTCTCTTCATATTCATGCATAATGTGACTTGAGATGTTGTCAATCATCTTCGTTTATCCTCTGTCTTTGTAATTGTTGTGTGTATTTTACCTGCTTTAAGTCAATGTATGTTTCCAGAATTTTAATGTGCCCAGGGATAAGGGCTGAAAGCAGCAAAAAAGCGATTCATGAATTAACACTTTCTGTATTTTGGAAAGTACAGTTTTTCCTGACATTATGTGCTACAGACTTTTGTCTACTTTATTGCTCCCCTTAGCAGAAGTCCTATTCTTACTGCGGCCAATTGGGTGAATGTAGATAGATTTAGTAAAGGAAGATGTTTCAGTGGCAAGGCAGCAAGAACAGGGACTTGAGGCTATCTGGTCACTTCAGTATTGCTAGAGCCACTCTCTGACACAGAGTCCAGCTGAACCTGAGCAGAGATGCCAATGATCAGTAAACCCTCTCCCACCCAGAAAGGGGTGACTGCAGCTACACAGCGTACTCTAAAGACCTGCCTGTCTCTTTCTACCTCCTGAATTACAACTGCAAATTTCTGAGGGGAGTGACAGCTGAGTGGCCAAAGCCACCTGAGGCTGGTTTGCCTCAGATGCCCACCACCTTGCGCCTTTTCACCTCTTGGTATCGGAGCAGACCATATTGTACAGGACTAAGGTGACCTTATGAAATAGTCCAGGACCCTACGAAACAGTCCACATTACGCCTACCCAGGGGAGACCCTCCTCCCTCTCTGCTTAGGATCATTTTTGGTCACTTTTGAATTCCTGTTGCTATAGACATGCATTTTTCAAATATAAATAGATTGCTATATGTGTTGTTGTTATGTGTCTGTGTAACATACATGCACGCTGTATCATGGAACAAGGCTCCTTTGAGATTGTATGTACAATTCAGACCTGAATGGATGATATAACCCTTATTTGTCCTCTCTATTTTTGTCATCTGTCTCTTTTGAAAGGCTTCTGTTGTTAAAACTGAGGTTCAGAAGATCCATTTTCTGTGGCCTATGCAGAAAGTATGGCTGGTCTCTTCATCAAAAGAAGTTATATGATGGTTGCAAAGGAATCAGGTTCCTCCACTTTCATGCTGGTTTTAGCCCTTGAGAATTTCAGATTTCACACTAGACTTACGACTTACCCATGAATCTTAGACAAGGGTGCTCAGATACAGACGCTTCAAGGTGAGGAAGATGGGGAATTTACCTCATCAGTATTGCAGAAGTTGAGGATCCTTCTTCTTTCAGGCAGTTTGCTATTCTGAAGCATACAACAAATCCTGTGCTCACACACTGCAGCTTGAACAGACAGGAGTGGTGGCTTTCTAACATCCAGGACTTGCACAAGCAGCTGGTATAGGAATATTTCTTGTTCACAAATACCAGCCAAAACATCGGGTGTTAATCTGTCCCCATGGTGATAAGCATATATTTTCAGACTATAAAAAGCTGTCAAAAAACAAGAACTTGCATGTTAAATATTGTTGAGTATTGAAGTGTGGTAGTTTACCATTTGGTTGATGTGGTGATTTTAAATTATTCTTTTTTTTTTAATTGTAGGCTGAAAAAGCAGAAGGATTCATCAGACTTCCAGACTTCAGTGTGGACCGAGCTATTGAATGCAAAAAAAAGCAGTAAGTTTATCTCTTGCCTCCAGTTTTGCATGATTTTTACATTGCAAGGAATTGAATCTCAGTAGTGCCTGACAATGAAGCCTGTGGGGAGCTCTTCTGTGTTGTATAAATAATGAAATGTTAATTGAACTACTGAAAGAAAACCATATTGCAAAAATATTTTTTAAAATTCTCTGCCAGATGTGCTCTGTAAAAACTACAAATCAGAAAGTAGAGCAGTACATCAAATGTTTTTGCTGGTTTTTTTCTTTTTCTTTTTTTTTTCTTTGTTTACTGATTATGAGTAAGTTGTATTCTATCTTAAATAGAATCATAGAATCATCTGGGCCAGAAGGGACCTTCAAAAATCATCTAGTCCGACCCCCCTGCAGTCACAGGGACACCCCCAACTAGATCAAGTTGCCCAAGGCCTCATCGAGCCTCACCTTGAATGTCTCCAGGGAAGGAGCCTC
>BJBW01003677.1:60160-71810 GCA_004320125.1 Scolopax mira | reverse complement strand
CCACCACCCTCATAGTGAAGAACTTGTTCCTAATGTCTAGTCTAAATCTATCTTCTCCAGTTTAAACCCATTAGCCCTTGTTCTGTCATTGCTGGCCTTGACAATGAAATACCTTCTCTTAGGTGGGGAGGTCAACAGTGGTGCAAGTAATGCTGCTTCCCTCCAACTCAGGACTATTCTTTAAGCTGCTGTAGCACAACTTTGTTTAGCAGGGTACAGATTTTGAAATATTCCCTCCTAACTCCGTATGCAGCGCTGATCTACAGCTGCTTCTGAGTATACTTCAAAGGTTTGGAGGGGCGTTGCTGATGTTCAGATTTATAAAGCTCAGCATGGTTTTTATTCTGTCCTTCAAGAGAAAGCCTTGGTTTGTCCTGGTTTCATGCAGGCATTAGCTGTAGGTGTTCCTGAGCCTGACTGTGGGTTTGACTTCTCCAAAGAAAGGGGATGGTTATTTTGAATATGGGGAGCTCCGTTTTGTTTTCTGAGGAAAGGTTGAGCCACATAGTACAGGACCATGAGAAAACATTGCCCTTCACTTCTGCAGGTGTTGGCTCTCAGTGACTGGGAAGAAAACACATGCTTGTCACTTATTTAGGGTGGAGTAAGTTAGGGGAACTTTGAGGAGTGGGGCTACTGGGGCCCAGTCAAATAGCATGTGCTTCCACAGGACAGAGTCATTCACCTAATGAAGAGCAAAAGAGAAAAGTCACACAGCCTCAGTATTAGAGATTATGTTTTAGGAAAAAGAACAGCTCTGACAAGTCTTACCGATGGCTGTTCTAAAGCATAGTGTGAGGCTGAGGCCAACAGGTTAAATATTGGTATGTCCATGGACTACCTCCATTTCATTTGATTCAAACCTGCCACCTAGTTGCCTCTTCGGTGCCTCCTAAAACTTGTCTTGGACCACAAAGTGACAAATCAGACACAATTTACCTGCTGCAGGCTGCTTGTGATTTTATTGTATTATATCTCCCTTTTCTCAACCACCAGTTTTCCATGCTGTGGTGTCTTAGCCTGCTTAATCACTCTTGGAAGCTGTTCCATACCTTGGATCACCCCTGGTGTTCTCTCTGAACATTTTCCAGGTTACCTGAGCTGGGGGAAGCGAAGCTGCACACTGTATTTAAGGTGTGGGCACACAACTGCATTATGTAATAGCATAATGAAGGTCTTTGTTTTATTCTTCATTCTTTCCTTCTTAGTTCCTGTAGTTTATACCCTCTGAATCTAAAAATAGCCTAGAGTTTTAAGGAAAGAGCTATGTGTATGGATAAGCTCATCTGGATTAATATAGTGGAATGAATAAATATTTTAAATAATTAATTCAGCTATTTTTTCTTTTCTTATGTAAAATAGATTTCTTCATATCTCTTCTATTTTTCTTTTCTTACAGTGCTATTAAGATCAGCCACCCACAGATCAAGACATTTTATTTTGCGGCAGAAAATGTTCTGGAAATGAACACGTAAGTAGGAGCGACTGGCCATGTTTCATCCTGTCTCATGCCTGAGAACACCCTTTGAAAGTTCATTCTCTCATTCAAGCGGGTGTTGACAACATTATTCGGGGAAATACTCAGTCTGGTTTTTTTTCTGGTCATTCTAGAGAAGGAAAATGCTGGAGAGAAGAACACATACAAATATTTGTTCACCATTGACAGTTTAAATCAGAATTGCATTATTAGCCTGCTAATCTTCCTAGTATTTGCTGGTATAAATCCCTTTCCATTAGAGAGGTCCAAAGGTTTGATAGCAAGTTCATCCCCTTGGGAGAAGTAAGGAAAGAAAAGAAAAAGAGAGAAAGACTTAATATAGTTTTGTCCCAGAGATGATCTAGGACTGAGATATAATGTTGTCTGCTTTCAGAATAATGTATCAGTTAACAAGGGGCTTAAAGGGATAGAAAGGTCTGTTTCTTTAATGTAAGTAAGCATTTACTTCGCTGACAAACTACAATGAAGGTAAATGATCCTCGTGATTGATCAGAAATTTTCTTTGTAAAATTGTCCATAAGAACAACAATTAATTCATGCAGTTCTTAAAGCAAGAAGTAAAAATGCATATGAAACTGCCATTTTAGAAACCACTGAGGTATCTGAAATAGATATTATTTGCCATTGATCCAGTTTTGGCTCATTTAGATACATCTCATAGTTTTTTACTTTTTGTTTTACTTCAGATTGCAGTCTGTTCACAATGCTGCTGCATTAAATGGCGGATAGAAAGCAGTGCAATTTAAATGGGAAGAGAGTTCCTATGATAGCCAGGTCAGGATTTTAATCACAGTTCTGCTGGTGACCTTTGTGACATTCTTCATAGGGCATTGACTGTTCTTTCCCTCTATAAACAGGAAATCTCATACATATTTACCACAATAGAAAAGGATAGGGGTTGAGAGAATGTGTGGGATATTACAAAAGGGTAATAGATACCAAATTGTGTGATACTACAATAGTGTACAAACATATATGTTCATAAATATGTAATGTGTAGATGCAGGCAAGTAAATACAGATGGAAAGAATGTGTTGCCTTTTGCAACTTGGAGCTACACAGAGCATTCTGGTGGGGAGATGATAACCAGACATTTCTGTATCGCTGTGTTTCCTACCAGAACTTGAGGCAGATGGGCTGAGGATGCCTGGGAATGAGGGACTGCTGGGCGGGAATATTTCTGTAGAGATTGTAACCCTGGTTGAGGGAGAAGAGAGGGAAGGAAGTGGGGAGAAGGAAAAGGAAAATTAGAGCTAAAAGAGGATGTTAGTGAATGCTAACAGCCAGTTTGGAGCCCAGCTGGAAATTCTCAGTGTCTTAATGACACTTTTGAAATGTTTAGTCTCATGTGAAATCTATGCAGGTGTCCTAACTCTTTTGCCCCAGAATGATTTTCTTCAAACTCCACTTCTTGAGTAAATTTCATTTTGGGCTAAAGCTAGGTAGCCTAGAGTTAGAGGAGCTTGCACTATGCTACACTAATACTAGTTCCTCACTGTTGTAACTGATGATGTTTTCCTTGGCAAAGTATAAAATGCATGCATTTAATACATGAAGTACATGCATACTCACGCATATGTCAAAACAGATTAAAAGACATCTGCTCTCTTGGCTGCAGTCCCACAAACACATATGCCTGTGAGAGTGGTTCCACTCAACTCACTGGGGTGTTTGTGTGTGTCGAGTTACTGGTGTCCGTAAATGCTTGACAGATCATGACCTTTCATAACTCTTCATGCATATATATTTATTAAACCAACATTGGATTTATTAACACAGCCATTTGCTTCATGAATTTAGCATGTATTTGCCATTGTCACGCACACATTAAAAGTAAACACATGCTGGGCTATCTGCATGCATTTACCTGGCCTGTTGCACGTGGTCATTGGTGGTCTGTCTGAACCTGTCCGTGGTTAAAATGAAGTCCAGTATTTTTAGGAAGCGTTAACTTGTGTTTATATTTTTTTTCTCATTTAAGAAACATTCTGTTACAAGTAGCTGTTAGAAGCAAATCAATAATCTACTCCTATAGAAATGACACTTTGTTTTCTTGAATTGTTATGTGACTCTATTGCTCATACTCCAGTCTAAAAATCCTGTTACTTTGATCTTACTGGCAAATTTCCCATTGCTTCAGTAGAATCAAGATCAGACACAAGTTCTTTCAAAGTCATGAATCATAGTTCCTGCTCTTCATACGTTCCTTGTTCAAGCTTTGAGTTTTGATCTGAAAGGCTTGAGTTTTTTCACTTGTTATTTTCTTAAAACTTGTTATTTTCTTTCTTTCGTGGCCAGCAGGTCAAGAGAGGTGATTCTGCCCCTCTGTTCTGCTCTGATGAGACCCCACTGGAATACTGTGTCCAACTCTGGGGTCCTCAACACAGGAAGGACATGGACCTGTTGGAATGGGTCCAGAGGAGGGTCATAAAGATGATCAAAGGGATGAGCACCTCCCCTATGAGGACAGGTTGAGACCTGGGGTTGTTCAGCCTAGAAAAGAGAAGGCTCTGGGGAGATCTTATAGCAGCCTACCAATATCTGAAGGGGGCCTTTAGGAGAGATGAGGAAGGACTATTGGGGAGTGGAGCAATAGGATGAGGGGTAATGGTTTTAAACTGAAAGAGGAGAGATTCAGATTAGATATTAGGAAGAAACTCTTTGCTGTGAGGGTGGTGAGGTATTGGAACAGGTTGCTCAGAGAAACTGTGGATGTCCCATTCCTGGAGGTGCTCAAGGCCAAGCTGGATGGGGCTTTGAGCAACCTGGCCTGGTGGGAGGTGTCCCTGCCGATGGCAGGGGGGTTGGAACTCAATGATCTTTAAGGTCACTACCAACCCAAACCATTCTGTGATTCCATGATCTACAGGCAAACACAATATACAAAAAAGTATATCCAAGGATTGTTTCTAGTTCTAGAAAAATGAAGCCACCTAGGAAAAAGAATATAAAAGGCCTGTTAATATCTTAAAGCAACACAAGAAGTGGGGCTTAGTAAAAACAAAAGTATATTAAGAGTTAAAGAAAGCGGTATGTAGTGATCAGAAAGTCTAGTTTTAAATGGCTTAGATTCTTAGATTGTGCTACAATAGCTTTACCCAGGGCATCTGACATCGTCTTCTCTGGCCCCTGTGACTTTTGGCTCATCTCAGGTGAAAAATTACACCTCAACAGCAGGACTAAAACACTGACATTGTGTTATAGCACACAAACTTCTCCTTTAGCTTCCACAAATCAACTCCTTGGATCAGGGATCAGGGAAAGATGTCCCAGGCAACTAGTCCTACTAGCCATAGGGAATATTAGTACTCAGGTAACTGGTGCATTTCTAGAGAATGCTCTAAGAAATAGAAGGAAACTTCAGTATTTAGTCTTTAGGTTAATGAAAATGGATGTAGTAACGTAGAACACATCCAAAAGGGGCAAAACTCTGTCTGAAAAGCATGCAAGTATCCTTAACTCTATATTCCCTCTGTTTCAAACACAGGTGGCTAAGTAAGCTGGGGATGGCTGTAGACCCTCAGGCACCCAATGGGAAGAATGAGGAAGGTATGCTTCTAATGCTGATTTCAGTGTGTAACTACATCCTGTTCTTCACAGTTTTTGCTTGGCCAAATTTTTGTTAGCTCTTTCCTTCCTTTTAAATTGTCAACTTGGGTTGAGTTCAGAGAAACCATGCTGACACAGCACAGAGTAATCACGGAAAAAGAAATAATGGTGAGAAATGGTGTCACTGAGAGACACCGGGTGATCTTGTGAGAGATGTGTACCTGCTTTGGTTTGCTGACTTGCTAAGCCTATTGAGTGTGGAAAAAAAACCCAAAAAACCACCTGTGTTACTCTGGGTGTTGAGTCGGGAAGGTGTATTACAGGAGTTTGCTAGCTTGGGAACATTTTTTAGAGTATTGGTATTCAGTGACTTTTTTAGAACTGCTCAGAGTGCGAAGGAGGTGGAGGTATGAAGAAGAGGTGGAGGTATGAGGAGGTGGAGAAGAGGTGGACGTATGAAGGAGAAAAAGTATTTTTAGTAGTATGAACACTTAGGTGATACAACCTGTTTCGTCTGAGCACGGAAATGCTCCTTTCTACATCCCTTCTGCTGTTATAATTCTGCCAGAATAATGTTGTGGTTTATGTCCAGACTTTGGACATGTAATGTCATTATTGATTAGTCTGATATGGCTGTGTTTATAGTCTGGCTCCATTTATACTCTACTGTTAGAAGCAGCTTTGGGGCTGGTAAACATAGATTTCTGGATGTTCGTAAGGTGTCTTCAATTTCTATGTTTTCAGCTCATGCTTCCTCTTTAATTCTTGTTAGAAAACTTGTTAATTTTCATTCCCCCAACTGCCTCCAAAATGCCTTCTGGTTTTGATCCTAATTTTGTATCAAAACAGCCTGAGATAATTCAGATAAAGGGCTATACTGAGTATTGGGCTGTGCAACAAGTACTGCACCATAATTGTTCTTGGGAACGAAGCGTCCAAACATGTTATCCGTGTTTTCATTCCTTTCACAAAGGAGTTTGTTGGAAGGGGAGGATGGTCAAAATTCTATACATGAAAACAAATTATTTTTTTAAAATCATCAAAATATATTGTATGATTGTATTGATTGTGTTGGCTGAGTCAAGAACTATAAAACAATTTAATCAGAGCACTAATCTTAATTTAAAAAATGACAGAAAGTTAGAAAATAATCTACTCAACAACATCTACAGAAGGTTATCTAGTTACCCTACAACAAACATAATATAGCCAACCTTTCTTCAGCTTTTGGAGCCGATGTCCCATTTCCCTTTCAGAAAAGGCACTCTGATTCTGATGTCAAACACCTCCTCGTCTTTCCATGTGTGTTTTGCCACAGGTGCTCCAGCAGCTCCCTTGAGCATGGGTTCAGCCCCCCACTGATGAGCCTGGGTGGATGTGCCCTTGCAGAGAGGCATTGCTACACTTCAGAAAAATGATGTCATTGCCCACAGTCACTTCTGTTCTTCCTGACCCGGTTCTCCCCTCTGTGTCACACTCCATAACTCCTCAGGAGGGTCTTGGCTCTTACTATGGCAGTTCTTGTGTATTCGTGTACTTTCTATGCATTTTAACACCACCCTCCAACTCCATTTGCCTACCTAGAGTATCAGAAACTTGTATGATTCTTTTTCAGTTCTGTGTTCCTAAAAGGGGAGCTGTAGAAACAATAAGCACTTTACTAAGAGTTATTCAAGAAGGCATTAATAGAGCCTTACAATTTGATATAGTCTTTTTGCAGCCAGTCTCAGTCCTTTATGGTAAGCTCGTATTTCCAGTAAACAGAGTAGCAGCTACGGGGTTAGAAACTTCTATAGTTCTGCAAACAATTCAAGGAGAAAAAGTAATGAATCTTTTAAAGTTCCACTTTGTTAACAACTTAGAAACTTCTAACTCATGTATAAAGTTCTCCCTTAAAACTTTGCTCCCCTCACACTGTGCTTATTAAAACCCTCCAACGACATGCATAAAAGGACAGACTGTGGGGTGTAATTTAGTCAAAGGATGAGATAGTCACAGGTGATTTCCCAGGGGCTGTGGTAACACACTGGTTTCTGGTGGTGTGAACCTGTGAAGTCCAGCTCTTACAAAGTACTCCCAGAGCACAAACAACCCTCACCTGCTTGGGGAGAGAGCTGGAGAGGCAGCACAGAGCCCTGGCTCACTTGGAGATGGCACCGGTGGCCTCAGATCTTATCACACTCAGCACTCGCTCATGTTGTCCTCATTAAGCTCATATATAAAAAATGAGTGGGATATATAGTCCTAGAGTACTGAGTTTACTTTTAGTACTAGCTCTGCACATGCACTGCATGGTGTGCCCGTGTGAGTTACCATGTGGTGACAAGAAAGCTCTCATGATGCTGCTCTATGGTTTCCAAAGCACCATGTGAGCAATCTGTTTCCTCCAAAATTCCAGCCAAAACACTGACTGCTTACAGAGATTAAGGGACAGCATTTGCTACTTGGGACAGGTTTCCCTTACATAGGACAAATGGTGCAGCCTGTCCTTTAGAGGCTGCAAAAGGAGGAAAAAAACCCACCCCAAAGCTATTTGTGAGGCTATCTAGAGCAGTGCCTCTTAGTGTTTCCTGCCATAGCAAGTTAGCAATTTTTGGGACTTGATAAAAAAGAAAACGCTTTCCTATGTAGTAGTGTAGCATTACCAGAAGTGTGTTAATTTTTACTGTAAGAGACACTGACTTGTTACGGTGTGGTCCTCAGCCCAGAACACCCTACTTGGTCCTCTTTGGCTACCACAATGCTCCAGGGAATAAATGAGTGTTGGTCTAACACCTTGATTTTGTTCATTTCCCATGCCTGCCTCAGAATGCTACAGCGAAAGTGAACACGATGATCCAGAAATAACCGACACACCACCTCCCCCCTACACAGTCCAGCCACCTCCCCCTTCGGTAAGTAATTAGCTTGTTTCTAGTTGCTAGCCAGGTGGCCCAAAACTTTCTAGAGGTGTGGACCTTTGAGGAATAACCTAAAAGAGTGGCTGTAAATATTCACTCTGTGTGCCTGTGAAATGAGGAGGTGCCGGCAGCACCTGCCCTGTGTTATTGCAGCCCGTACAGCTGGGAGCTTGCAAAGAACAGATCCCTCCAATGGAGGTGTATTTATTGTGCTGGAGAAAGGGAAGTGTGACTCTATCTTGTAGACACTCTGTAACGCACTACTATAACCCAGTTTTTCATACTATTCTTTTTTTTTAAAAAAAATCTTTCTTCTTGTGACGCCGGTAGCATCATCCAACAGATTTGTATTTATGTATTTGAGGGAGATTTTAAGACTGCTGAATTTGAAGCTGCTTTGCGGGCAGGGAAGAACAGTGAAGGGACAAGAGGCTTCTTCTTACAGTGATAAAATCAGTTCTTTACCTCTGAAAAATAGACTAAAAGAATTGAAAATAAGCATGCTCCCATAATCTATACAATTTTTTGTCCTGTTGTTGTATTTGTCCAGAATATTCCTTCCTGCCTCACTTCATTTCATGAATTAGAATAAGCATTACACACCCTTATGTGTCTAATTAAATTGACTTGCTTAATTATTAGCCACTTATTGCACTATTAATCTTGTTTCTGTATTGTTGTTTTTACTAGTGATCTCATTTCCCTTTACATGTGTTTTAAGATATGAGGTTTACTTAATTCTGTGTTTAGAAATGAGTTGTAATGTGATGGTAATTCAGATGAAATAAGGAAGCTTGAGTTTAAGCTTTTCCCTTCCCCATCTGAAGTGAACATTGAGGGGTATGTAGTAACATACCAAATACTGAATCATTTCATTGCATCTCATGGAAGAGAAGTGTCTGCTGCCTCATTGGCGTGGTACAGGTTCCTATACGGCACGTTGAAGTGACAATCCAGTAGCCAGGGTGGGCACCAAGGTGGCAAAGCAGGAACAAATTTGAAATATACAGATGAGCTGGAGAAGCTTGCACGGTCATAGGCAATATGAAAAAGGGATGTCATGCCCAGGGTTGCCTGGCTGGCAATCTTTATTTAGCACACATAAAGCTGGGAGCATATGTCACACTGTCACCCCCTCACCCCCCTTCTGTTTCAGTCAGATAAGTCAGCCTTCACTTCCGTTCCTGACATCCGTTGTGTAATGTTAATCACTGCAAAACAGTCCACCTGGCACTCAGGGGTGTGTGTGTGTGTGTGCTGTTCACTGCTGTGTGAAACGTGATTCTTTATGGCCTGTATTAACTGGAAGTTAAATGTGGCTGAGTGGCTATAAATATCGGAGAAAATAGGAACCTTGGCAAAATGTCTCCAAGAGTTATTCTGGGCCAAGGACTGATAATGAAGCATCTTGAATTTTATACCTCAGTGACTTGCCTTTAAGAGGCTGTAGATGTCTTTTTCATCTGTTCACCTCTGAGTGAATGCCTGCATTTTTCAAGATGATGAGTTTTAAACAGGTGCTGTGTTCTAGTTTTCTGTTTTTCTGGCTTCCGGCTGCTTGACAGTCTGTTGCTGCAGAGGTCATCTCCGGTTGTCTCCTTACCATATGTTCTTGAGTGCTGGCCTCCACGTTTTGGCAGGGAACATGTGGGACGAAGGTAAAATGGTGCAGGTGCTGAGGCGTCTTCCTTCCTCAGCCTTTCTCTTTAGGGTTATCTTCCCTCCATCCTTTACCTCTCTCCGATGACTTCTCTTCATCCCCACCTTAAAATCCCTTCCCCCATGGACAAAGGTGAGTGTCTCCTAATCAAAGTTGTCATCTTTTCACCCCAGAAGTGGCCACTGGAATATGTTTCAGCTCCCATGTGTGTTCAGCTTGCTTATGTAGTGGGCAGGAACAGTTAGGTAGCAACACAGCTGAGTTTGACTGCAAGTCAGAGTTGTCTTTTAAATATTCAATTTAATGCCCCTTTCCCTCCTGAACAAGTAGTGGAGCAAGAGAACCATTGGAAGGATTGAGAAAGCACAGATTCTGCTGGAAATTTCAATTCTAGGAGTGGAGCTTTTAATGATTTCAGGGAAGACTGGTTAAACATTGCTTGCTGCCTGTTTATTCACTGTGGAATTTTTGAACCAAGCTGTGAAATCCCAAACACGTGGTGGATTTGGGCTGATACTCTGTGGGTACACCACTTTTGGAAGGCCTGCTTGAATCTTTTCAGATTACTACTGGATAAGGCACTCATCCTGGAAAACCATCCCAGCATCAAGAATTCCACAGGCATTCACTGGGGTTCATTTCTTTCTGTTGTCTTTTTTAAAAAAAATTGCACTTCTTCCTCCCAAGTGCCAAAGGAGCTATGGACATTTTGGAAAATCAAACTTGGAAAGGCTTCCAAACTTGAGATCAACTCCAGACTGAAAACTATTAGTCTGGAAACTAATAGCCACACAGATATGTGTGTTAGACCAACACTGTTATGTGTTAGAGCAGCAAATATTTTGCTGTACTTCTAGCACAAAGTTTTCATTTGTTGTTCCATTCTCTGCTGATGCAAAACATTTTAAATCTTGAAAGAGAAAAAAAAGTACTGATCATAAGCATTCCATCTATTTACATGGTTTTGGGTACTGTGGAAGAAAAAAGATAGTGAGGAACAAGTAAATTTTAACATCTGTAGGACAAAAGTTAAACTGACCATCTGCATTCATTTCTCCACATGTGAATGGATTTACAGTTCAAAAAGCAGCAGCTATGTTGAGACAATAGATTGCAGCAGTCCCAACAGAGCAGTTGAGGTGTTTCATGGTGATAATTTTTCCCTAAAAATTGCCCAGAGACTCACTGATCTCCTGTGGAAACTTTATGATCTTCTGGCTCAAGTATCTGCTTTTTAAAATGTCCCCAAATGGAGATTTATTATTATATGGATGATTGCAAAACTTCCAAAGGAACCACTTGAGTGAGTTAGGTAAACTTTTGTCATGCCAAATAAAAAAAAAGTTAACAACACATATGGAGAGAAGGAGAAGCACATTCTGTCAGTCGTCTTTGTTTATTTTTTTTTATTTAACACACAATGAAAATGAAAACAAAAATATGTTCCACTCAGCAAGGCACAGTTTTCATTTCAGTGGCACTTTCTTTTGCATGGAAAAATGCCAGAAAAGTAGAGGTGAGATCTGACGTCTTCCTTTCTTGTCTTTGAACAATTGAAATTGGACCATGTGAGCAAGGGCTTTTACTGTTTGGTGGTTCTGCTTGGCTGTACAAATGCTTCAACAATTTTTGCATAGGAGCTCTAAGATGAAACACTTCAGGTCACGTGTGGTGCCAAAGGGGTTTTTATCACTCATTTATGTAGTTTATGAGAGCATCTACTTGTCCTTTGTTTTAGGATGCATTTGTGAAAGTTTCCTTTCTAAAAACAAAAGTGCACCTGAAACACAATGTTGTAATTCTCATAATAGGAACATGAATTACGTCTGGTGTCACAGTGTCACAGTGTTTGGGACAGGCTTGGAGGAATGGCTTTGAAAATCTACAAAAGTGAAGAAAGTCACAGACAAATGGTGAACCAAAATCTGATAATGGTCCTCATAGAATCATCTGGGCTAGAAGGGACCTTCAAAGGTCATCTAGTCCAATCCCCCTACAGTCACAAGGACACCCCCAACTAGACCAGGTTGCCCAGGGCCTTGT
>BJBW01003677.1:2304-60120 GCA_004320125.1 Scolopax mira | reverse complement strand
TCATTGGAAAGAACTTATTCCTAAAATCCAATCTAAATCTGCTCTTCTTCAGTTTAAACCCATCGCCCCTCATCCTGTCACTGCAAGCCTTTGTAAACAGACTGTCTCCAGCCTTCCTGTAATCCCCCTCAGGTACTGGAAGGCCACTATTAAGTCTCCCCAGAGCCTCCTCTTCTGCAGGCTGAACAACCCCAGCTCCCTCAGCCTGTCCTTGGAGCAGAGGTGCTCCAACCCCCTAATCATTTTTGTGGTCCTCCTCTGGACCTCTTCCATCAGGTCTATGTCCTTCTTATATTGAGGGCTCCAGACCTGCACACAGTGCTCCAGGTGAGGTCTCACCAGAGCAGAGTAAAGTGGGAGAATCACTTCTCTGGACCTGCTGGCAACACTTCTTTTGATACATCCCAGGATGTGATTGGCCTTCTGGGCTGCAAGTGCCCACTGCCTGCTCATGTCCAGTTTCTCATCCATCATCTTCGGAATTGGTTAGTAGCTACATGATATAGCTAGATTAGAAACACAGGAAGGCAAATCAACTTTGCTTTTTTCAATGTAAAAAGGAAGTAGTATACATTACAGCAAAACTGAATTGCAGTATATATATATCACGATAAAAAAAAAAATTCACTCTTGGTTAATACATCTTATTTCTAGTTTACCAGGTTATAAATAAGTGTTACACGTTAGTCCCTTAATTGTCTTTGCAGCTTGTCCGTGTTTCCCTGGCAACACCTCCGTAATTTTCAGTACTTCCAGTTTAGGTATCATCTGTTTTAATCTTTACACAGATTTATTCTACATATTTTTTGAGAACATAAACTTGCCAGAATTGTGGTCCATCAAGTCTGGTACTCTGGTTCTGGCATTGGTCAGTAGGAAATGATTTGCAGAAGGAGTAAATTTCTGCTGTAGCAGATACAAGAAATCTGCCTTTCATATCATGATGGTTTCATCGTGATTTCTGATAGTTTTTCCTAAAAGTTGCACACAAGGCTTTGTCTCCTATTATCTTCCATTACTTTATTTATTACTGTCAATTAATCCTCTTCTGAGTATTTTAATATATATTTGGTGTTTGTGTATGTATTACTTGTGTATTTGACTCTCCTGGCTCATCTTTTCAGTGGTGTTTAATGGCTAAGAAGCAGAACTAGCACTAGTTCTTCTTGTGTGAGTTGCTTTTAGTGTTTAGTGCTTTTAGATAATAGTACAACTCAAGCAATGTAAAACCCTGCAGTACAGAATAACCTGGGCATCTATTTGTTTGTCTGGGAAGATAAATACTTTTCAAAACTTTGTTCTTGAAAATCCTTTCTTTACATGGAATTGTGCATCTATCATACCCTCTCTCATTCAACTCCCAGCTTCTAATGATGACTGTTAGATGTCTCTAAGACTTCTCTGGTTGTATGTGCTCTTGTTAAGGTAGGGTAACAACTGTACTATGGAGGGCCTTAGGATGTCTTACTGATTTCTGATATTTCTAGTGAAGTTTGGGTCTTTTTCCAGATTCATGTGCTGAAGGATGAATCTTAGCTGGTGAATGACCAGCACAAATCTTGTAGCACTCCCTTTTTCCTGCCCTCTGCTCCATGACTGTCTGTTTTTGTTTCCATCATTAACTTGCCATCATATTACTTGTCAGTCTTCTTACCTTCGTGAATGATTAATCCCTTGACTGGACCAGGTAAAATGGCTTTTTGTGCTGAGAATTTCAAGGTACTTCAGTGCTTGGGCACATTTCTGTCTATCTGTGTTTATGTCATCAGTAGATTTATGGAGTGCTTCAAGATAACTTCACGTTCAATGGATAATTTGGACTTTCTCTGCTGCACTCTTGATTAGACCATTAAAGAGGGAACACTTAATTTCTGAAGTTACTGCTCTGTAGGAGATTGGCTGCCATTCCTCAGACTTATTTGCATGGATAATTAATCAGATTCTATAAGGTTTTTGTCAATTAGCATTTCAGCTGCATATCCATAACATGCAGAATCTAGGAACAGGAATAACTTGCAAATAATTTTTCTTTTTTTCTCCCCTTCCTGCCCCACGCCCTGTCTCTGGAAAGCAGGATCAGCAGAAGTCTTCTTTCACCTCGACTCTGTCAAGTGAAGCATCCTGTTCTCTCTCCTCTCCTGAAAGCACTTTCAACTCTCAAGAGTCGTCTTCTTCCTTGACATCCAAAGTGGTTTATTCTGAGAGACAGTCCTGGCTTGACCTGGTTAATAGCTCTGCCACAGAAGAGGGTGATCAGCCTTTAACTTTCTGCGTACAGATTCATTCTGATGAGCTGCCAGAAGCAGACTGTGGAGAAGCAGCAGAAAGCCAGCAGGTCCAACTTTCCAAACCCAACAGTGGATCCCCAAACTCTTTTTTAGGTCTGGATACACATTGTCTAGTGGTGCCAGATGCAACGGGACAAAGATCACTAGCCAAAGGTGAGCTAATGAACGAGGAGATTTTTGTGTGCGGAGTCATACAATGTGGGAGTTCAGAGGTTTTCCTCAACTTCCTTCCCCCTTCTTTCCTTTGTGTTCTTCACTGAAGAGTTTTTCAGTGGCACATCATTTATAACAAACATTTAGTTTATTGCACATTAAGTATATAACCTAGTGTCTAATTGGTAAGTACCCTTACAGCTTTTCTCAACTTTTATCTATTTGTTAAGATCATAGCCTCATTATAAAATCCTAATGTAAACATATATTTATAGTTTGCTTTATTTCAATACAGCTGTCTTTCATTAGGTAAGATTGAATCAAAATTTTAAGAAAGTGTGTCAGAGAACTGACCCCTTAAGCAAAATAGCTTATGTAAGAAATGGTGAACGTGGGGTTAGGTCAATCCAACTTTAAAAAATAAAGCAATTGCATGTACTTCAAGTACATATTCCCTATTTGTTTAATGAGCTTTGTTGTAATCAAGAGGAATAGAACTACAAACTTGAATCAGCATGTCCATTAGGACTAGATTTTGTTAAGCAAGAAGGTATCTGCATAGCTATTCTCCTACCCAAATGTACTGCTAAATTAAAAAGGTGCTCAGTTCCAGAATTTGGTCATTGTTACTGTTAATAGCTCTTCTGCCACAGCGAGGTGATGTGTCTTGCCTTTTGAGCAAAGCTGCTGCTTCTTGCATTAAAAGCAGCTGAAGCATAAGAGGTGTTTCTGGCATAGGATACGCTGAAATGAGAAGATGCTGCCCAGAGAGTTAATACATAAGGAAGCAACGATGTTCTTGTGCATCAGCTCTACCCGTGATTCCAAATCCTTGCAAAGATTTGAAGCTCAGAGTACTTTGCTGCTGAAAGAGCAGTGTTGTCACAGTACAATGAGAAACAAGGAGTAGCCAAAAGCTTAGGCTGAGGTCATGCAAAGGTGGAAAGAAACAGCACTGGACTCACTGGGAACATAGGGTGTTTCTCTGTAGGTGAGCATGGCACTGATTGAAAAATCATAGTATAAAGCACTTCAGTGACAATATCAGTCTCCTAATTGTTTTACAAATATCAACAGTTAGCACATCTTTAGTTTGTCATGTGTTTTCCTGATTTTAGAAAGCAAATAAACAAACAAGAAAAAAAGGGTCTGGCTTTGTAAGTAGTGAATAGGCTGGGGCTGGCAGAAATGGGGTCCCTATCGAAAATGTCACAAAGACATAGTAAATGCATTGTCTTCTGTAATTTCACTTTCTGGGTTAAGTTTGGCTGAGCAATGTCTTTGGGAAAAATAATAAGTTACATTCAGGTGGATTGTTGGACGTCACGTATGGCATGGTGGCTTACAGATCTTCTTAGGCAAGATTCACTGGTTGCTTTTCAGAAATTAAACTTTTGCTTAGAATGTGCTACTCTGGTATTGTCAGCAGTCCTGCAATAATGCTTTCCATTATAACTGTAAGGACGATGAGTACTTTTGTGGATGGTCATAGAATTAAGCATGACACATAATCATTTAAGGCATAGTTCAATAGGATTCATTATCCTAATCAATAAAAATTGAATTAAAACATAAATCAAGGCACATTTGGGGTATATTCCTGCCATTTGCAAGGTGGTTTAATTTTCACAAAAATATTCCAGGGGAAAAGGGTCTAGTGGGAGGTGTCCCTGCCCATGGCAGGGGGTTGGAACTTGATGATCTTTAAGGTCACTTCCAACCCAAACCATTCTATAATTCTGTGAAATGAATTCTTCCATTGCTCACTGCTTAGCTGATGGCCAACCCTGATCTCAGAACACTTCCATCCTAGCCACACCAGTAATCTCTGACGGAATTCCAGAAATAGATCATTTCAATGAGACAGTCTCTATGGAAACCGTATAACCTCACTAGTTACTGTCTGCATCATAACCCATTGTTGAGCAAGTAAGACATACACCATACACATATTTTTTCTTTCCTTTATCAGTCTGCATAGTATGGGGGTGCGATGGAGAGTGTTGGCATGTGGGGCTGTCCCCCGCAATGGCCACTGAAAAAAGAAATTAAATAATTTACAAAGGGATTAGTTACAATACTTCTGTTTGAGTATGAGGTAGGGAAAAAAATAGAAAAGGATTAATGTAAAATAATAATTCATTTCCAAATGAAAATTATCAAAAAGGATGCAATTCTCGTTCTATGACTTATACCCCAAGAATTTCCTCCTACAGCTAGTTGATAAAGATGTGCACAAATCCTGTGAGATAATTATGGGCTAAAACTAGCTGCAAAATCTCATGATTCACAATAACTAGTAAGAAAACCCTTGTTATCTGGTGTGACACAAGAATGCATACCTCAGTGCAGACTGTATTATTTGCTTTACTATGCATCTGAATAGTGCATTTCTGACAGCTCATCATGTTTCAGAGTAATAAGATGGCGTCCAGGAGATGACAGGTCTGTCTTGTACTGGCATCTATCCTGAAAGCACATGTCCCATGCTGTCATCAGAACAGCTATGTGGTCTTTGAACCCACTCCCCACAGAGCCTTCTTGTGTGTCCATGCTCTTTCCTTCTCCTTGTGAGGACAGAAAAAAACAGTCACACGTTCTTCTGTGTGGCCACATTCTGCTTACTGAGACCCCATGAGGAAGTTTTGGTTGTAACTGATATCAACCTAGAGATGAGAAGAAGTTTTCAAGAAACTACAAATTCAACTAAATGAACAGGGATTATTTATTTATTTATTATTTTATGAAATCTGCTTAGCAACTGTAAGTATCTGGTGCAAGGGCCTGAGCCCTTGTATTGAATGATACTTTTAAAAACCTTTCCAGCCACTCTGTGGTGTTACGACCATTCTCAGCCTTAATTCTCAGCGCCAATTACTGCGGAGAAATTATATATGAGAGGGTAATGCAAAAGTACAAAACCTGGGAGTTCAACAGTTTTCTCTTCTGAAAGGAGGTCAGCATTGGGTTTCTATTTATTTTGCAGGAATTTTTAATACTTCTGTGTTGTAGCTTTGCCACTTGCACAGTGACAAAGGATTCAAAGCTTCCTGTGACACAAAGAAACTGAAAGATAAACAAGAAATAGTTGAGAATACAAACAACTCTCTGACTACGTGCTCTGTCTCCAGGAGCTGTCCTTGTCCAGTCTGGGGTGGCCAGACACGCTCTGCAGCCAAACCCCATCCTTTGTGTTTCTTCTGGCAACTGCTGGAACAAGAAGTATCTGAATATGACCCACCACTGCCATCATCAAAACCTATGATAACAAAAGGAAGCCACAGAAACCGAGAGGTTGCTGTAAGAACAGGGGAATGTGTGTTTGCATTTATTTAGGGATCTTCTACTATAGAAATAACATCCTTCTTCCTTGCATTTTCTGGGGGTTTTATGATCACGTGAAGTTAATGAGTCTTGGCAAGGAATTCTTATGGTACCACTTCTGGTTTATTTATTTTACCTTAGCTCACAGAAGCTGGTAGAAGATCTGATGTGTGCTGATATTGTGAAAAACCTGGAAAGCTTTTCACACGCCACTTGAATTTTATCTGGGTTGGTTTTGTGGGAAGGAATCAGTTCAATAGGAGCTGGATGCAGTCAACTCCTTTTCTCAGAACTGATATCCTCTTCCTTCTGGAGTCTGCCTGTGCCAGTAATTGCCAGAACAGATCCTCTGGTGTGCTCTGGCCCCTTTGTTCCTTCTGCAAAAGTTACAGAAAATGGCTAGATTGTGGCTGAGACTAGCCAAGAAATATGTCTACGGTGAGAACAACTGTGTAGAGAAACTGTGATGCTAGTCATCAAAAAGGCTTTAGCGATCACTGTGAAAGCTATGGTGTTATGGTTTCCTGAACTCTCTGAAAAAGAGATACTCACTAGTTTTTTTTCCAATTCAGTCACAGTTTGTTAAAATGGTGTCCCTCACTGCTGAGGCTGCTATATTGTTATAGTCAAGAGCCTCTTACTGTTGGTGGTAACCCATTTTTCCTGTAATTTTCTCCCACTGTCTCCTACCTTTAGTTCTGCATTTGTTGGTAAGGAGTTTGCCTAAGCCATGCCCCCCGAATTCAAATATTTCCTGAATTCTGTTACAGAGTTTTGTGGAAAATGTAATTTTCTTGAGGTGTTATCATATTCCCATTGAAAAGTCTATACTGTGGAGAGTGGATGGGTGTGGGTGGTGTGGGTGAGTAGGTAGGTAGGTAAGGGCAAAAGCAGTTTATGATTTTTTCTTCTCTCTCCAGCCTGGGTCTATATGTTATCCCGTTAGTATCAATGGTTTTAGCAGAATCAGAAATAAGGGTGTTGGCACAGCCACAAGAAGCTCATAAGAGCAGTGAAGACAGGAGGAAGAAGCAGGTTTTTTTTTTCTTCTGGGATTAGAACACAGTTGGAGAGCTGTGAGATCTCAGTTAGAGAATGGGAGAACAAGTATTTACATTTCAGCTTAGAGTTGGTAAGATATGTTCTGTTGGAAGCAGTTTTCAATGCAAAATGCTCTTTCTGCCAAACATTGCCAATTTCTATATCCTTACTGCTGGGAAACAATTAGCTTGATTTTTAACAGCTCCTTTTTGGAAAGTTCTGGAAAATTTCACTTTTGTGGGCTTAAAGAGCATTAAAGTTGAGATTTCAGGCAGGCTCCTGTATTGCTTCTGCAAGGTGGGGAGTCTCAATGCCTTAATGTCTCCCACCTGTGGCAAATTGGCCGACAGGATGGTGGAAGCTGAAACCTGAGGAGGTGAGGACCTGGTGTGTTGAACCTCTGGCAGCTCCCTCTTGTCTGTGATATCTCCTATTAGTTAGATGGAAAATCCAGATAAGTGGCATCAAGCCACTAAATTGTATTTTACTTCTCCTGAAAGATTTTGTCAGAAGTTCTGACTTGCCTGAATTATTACTTTAGTTTCCTCACCCCAACCTAAGATCTCTTTCTCTTGATTGTTAAGATAGGTCAGGTCATGACTTCCCTTTTCCTTGGGTTAACACTGGCTCTTTTCCACTGTTCCCACTGTGGAGTCTGACAAAGTTAAGAGCTATACAATACTGTATAATTTTTCCAGAAGTGCTATGAAGCTTTTAGCAGACTGCAAGGCTTGTGAGTGAAGTGCATTCTGCAGGAGCCCAGGAAGACTGATCTTTCCAGTAGCATCACTCAACAGAATTGCTTATAGTTAATACTGCCAAGGAAAGGGAAAAGCGCACAATGCATGTGTTCCCCTGTGTGCATGTACACACTCATAAATGCACACAGTATGTGGTATCCTTCCACTGTTGCTCTTTGTTTCTGAACCACTAATCCTTCAGTAGCTCCTGGGAGAAAAATGAATGTGTTTTATCTTTAAAATAGGATGAGATAAAGAAGTGCTGCAGTAGAATTTCAGTTTCCTAACTTACATGCCTGAGACAGAAAGTGCTTAGCTTGAAGAGCACTGGTGGAAGAGATAACTTGCATTATTATATTCTGAATGTGCCTGATGTTAGCTGTGTGACCCAGCTGGAAAGGGGCCCAATCTATCCATGTTATTAAGAATTTTGGTCAGTGGGATATATCCATCATTACAAACCTTCTGAGGTTAACAAAGCTCAGGGAAGGGGTGGTACATTTATCTTTGAGAAGCCAGCACAGACAATCTGTTCATTTTTACACCAGTGTTGGAGTACTTTGTGCTTTTTGTGTAAATTTTTACTCTGTGATGCAAAGCAAGTATTTTGTAACAATTCAGTGGTATTGTCTACATAGCCCAGGTTTCATAGGACACATCCAAGTCTGAAGCCTAAAAATGTAGAACTGGCAAAGGACTGTGCTTCTATTAAAGACTTTGTCATCTACAGGTCAGTGTTCTAACTCCAGGTTTGGCAAGGAAACCTAGCAATACAAAGTTTGGGAAAGTCTGCTGTGAATGTTTGAATCCAGAGGGAAAAGTCCAGTCTGTGCTTAAGCCTTGAGTCATGTTGATTTACATCTATTATCCAACCCTATTTGGATGTTTTGTGGGGAAAACAAGTGAGGAAACTATAGGTAGTTCTTCTTTCATTTACTTTCGTGGCATGAGGAGGCTTGTGAAATACCATAATGTATCATTATGTGAGTGAGGTGAAATATATCTTGTTATCACACATCATTGTCTTGTTAATTAATTGTAGAAATAATAACTCTCCCCTTCTCGCATGACCTGTCCCCCTCTCAGATTTATAGCATTAATTTGGTAGTGTTCAGGGGCAGCTTCAGGCCTGTGACAGATGGGCTTTTTCTTTCTGAGCTTGGCTCAGGGAACTAAGGATGTTGAATGTAAAAGTCCAGATAGATACCAGTCTGACCTCAATTCATAGACATATTCTTCATCAATAGCAATAGTATCTGTTTCTATAGAAAAGCACAATATTATGACAATATTAACTGTTTCATGTTTTAACTGCTGTTGGAGAAGTTCACTGCTCATCAGTGTAAAGAAAGATGGAGACAAAATTACTATATGACTCATGCCTGGTTCTACACAGATTGTACTTTTCATTCACCCTTGTTTTCCAACTGTTTCCTGAAATCCCATTTAGCTGCTTCGCTGTCACTCCCTTGATCCACTCAATCTGAAAAATCTAGTACACATTCCCTTCCCTCTGAAATTACCTGACCCTGACCAGTCCTTTGGGGGTGGGAGTGGTGGAAGAATAAGCAATAGAAGAGGCGTTGGAGGTTGCAAACTTGAAAGAATGCAAGAACTGAGTGCACATTGGTGGTCAAGTGCATTGTATGGGGACCCTTTGCTGGGCTTTTATGACCTCAGCCTCCTCTTTTTTTTTCTGTGCTGAGTACTTCTGTCCTCCTCACCTTCATCAACAACTGCACAGAAGATATCAGAGTATTAAGCGTGAGAGAAGAGTGTTCAATTGGGGTGTTTTCTCATGCTTGCTGTTTTGTAAACCATATAGGACACTGAGGAACTTCATGCGTTATTCTCAGAAAATATCTGGAGCAGTGAGCTTCTGATCTCCATGGCTTGACTATTTTTTAAAGTTTCTGGACAGGATCAATGCATTACTTTTTTCTTTTTTATGTACCCTTTCTTGCATATCCGATAAAGGTCAATTTATCTGTCAATACTGTGTACAGTCCTGATGGGTGATGTCTGCACTAAAGCTGATCCAGTCCTGTACAGGAGCTGGCTAATGAAACAAACAGCTGCTTCATCCCAAGAAAGCAGGCAGGAAGCTAGTTATAATTACGAGCCTCATGGCATGAGCCAACAGTTTTCAGGAAATACTACTGCCGCGTATTATGCCTTACACTTGCATTTTTTTCTATTTCCTGCAGCTTGTTAAATATACAACAGTTCTCCTTTTCCTCCTGCAGCACTGTAGCAATGTTGGAAGCTATATTTAGTTCTTGTCAGGTTACAGCAGGCTTTTTGTAATTGCAAAGTAGTGGAAAAAAAGGCCAACAACACAGTGGAGGTAAATATTTGTAGCATATCATAAACCTTTCTTGTAACCTAAATATTTAAAAAGAACTGGGGTGGAGGATGCTCTACTTTTTAAAATGTGGGAAAGAGAGTGCTGACATGGTGGAGGTCATTTTGCTGTGGTGTGAGTGAGCAAAAGGACTTCTTCCTTTCATTCAGAACAGGTTTGCTGGCTGATGATTTAGAAAAGTTCAATGTTTAACTTTTTGTTAAAAGAAAAAAGTGCCCAGCCAGTTCAACCAGCACATGGACAATAATGACCACTGTTATCCCCAGTGAAATGAAAATAAATGTTATCCTAGTGGATCTTTAGGGACTCATTAGTACCCTGAAAACCTCAAGAACTTGAAGATTTTCCTTTAGCAAACACTCAAGTAGAAAAGCTTGCAGTATGGACTGAGGGACAAGAAGTGAGTTGTGCCATCTGTTGCTGAAAATGGTCTACTGCCAAAGTACCCCTATATATGCTTGGTACATTCTTCGTTTTTGACTGCTCTTTTGAAAAGTTATTTTATTCTGAATAATGTCTTTTATTTTTATCTTATTTTGTGCTATTTCATTCTCTGCTGTTTGCTAGTTTTTTCTTTCATGTCCTCTCTGTCATGGAAGATGGTGCTGCAGCTTAGAAGCCACCAGAATAATTCAGGTGGAGATAGCCAAGGCTTTGTTTGTAAGGCACCACAAGAAAATTCTGTGCTCTAGTCTGTGAAACTCATGAGTTAAACATGAGGTGCCCCAAGGATTTCTGCTTTAATCTTTTTTTCTGGGGACCTTCTGTTGTGGCCCCTGAAATGTTTCCTATGTTTCATTTCATTGCTCAGTTTTTTTTTTTGACTGTAGTTTCAATAATTACTTATCTGAATTGGTACACCAAAAAGAATTTGACTTGTGAGTTGCCAGCTAGAAATGTAATTCACTGTGTGCAGCATGTAACAAAAGGTGAATGGATGTAGATCCTATCAAAGTTGGGTTTATTCAAATGTAGCATTATTGACAGTCATTCTAAGTCTGTGACATATTTAGAGCATTAAAGCAGTGCTCTATCAGTGGAAATACGTGCTTGTATCTGTTTTGATCAAGACCTACTTTTTAAAAACACTTTAGTTTGGTACTATGGCTTTTTCATATGTGTTATTACCCTATAAATTACCCTAAAAATTGCCCTTAGTTTTAACTCTCATACCATTACTTTTTGACTTGGCTAAGAGTCTTTCTGACAGCTGAACTTAACAATTCTTCTGTCTGCTGCCACATTCATGTTCTCATACCCAATTTATTCTTTTCCTTGCAGATCAGGAAAAATGTGACGATGATGAGATGGAGCGACTTTACAAGTCATTAGAACAAGCAAGCCTGTCTCCCATTGGTGATCGTCGGCTGTCAACGAAGAAGGAGCTTAGGAAGTCATTTATCAAACGCAGCAAAAACCCTTCCATTAATGAGAAACTCCACAAAATCCGAATGCTCAACAGCACATTAAAGGTGAGGTTGCAGAGTGAGCCAAAAGAAAGCCTGAGAGAAAGAAACAGTTTGGCTGAAAAAAGAAGCAAGACTAGGCTTCAGCCAAACTATAATTACATATTTACTTAAATCCCCAGAGAATTTGGTTAAGGTTTTGAAATTATTTTCTATTTCATTCTGAATACTGATCTATGTTTTGTCATTAAACTGAACTGGAAGCAGAGGTTCAGAAGGGACTCTTCTTGCAGAAGTTCCAGCCCATTTGGAAAATTTAATAAAGAAAGCTTCTCCTAGTTAGCTGGAAAATGTGCTAGCTCAGCTGAATGCACTAAACAGGGGAGCCTTAAGAAAGGAAGAGCAGACAAAGTACGTTGATAAAGGACATGAAAATGACCCTGAGCCAAAAAAAGTTTTCCTTATGTGATTATTGGAGAATGTACAGGATGTGCCAAAGCTATTGTAAAGACCTCCTGTAACTAAAATATTTTTAATAACGCAAGCATCCTGCTTTTATGTTGGAAACATATAATGGACTGGAGGGGTGGAGAACTTCAGGGGACATTTCATGAAAGGGCCAGTAAATCTGTCTGGAGTGGGGAGATTTATGAGGCTGTTCACTCAACAGCATCATTTCAAGTGTCATGGGATTTCAAAGCCTGCTTCTGAATGGTACTGAGGAAAACAGAAAGCTTAACCATAATACTTAAATTGTAAGGGGAAGAAAGAATAAACGCAAACCTGGACCCTCACTTGTTTCTTTTTGTATGCATTAGAAGCAGGAATTGAATATCTTGTTTCAAGTGTGTGTGTTTGGCTTTGGGCATTGTACACTGGAGAAAAACACGAAAAACTTCTTCTCAAGATTAGCTCAATCATTGATTTGATTATTAGGGGAAATAGAAGACTTAGCTTTGGCACCCTGAACTGTGTTAAAGATACAGTTGAAAAGACAAGTGGGAATATGGGCATTGTCCCTGTTTTCAGGCTTCTAGAGTTTATAGGAGACCTGGTAAAGTCTCTCTCTCAAAGAGTCTTCAGTGACACGGTACTGACCATAGCGTTATTCATCTGCTTCAGCAATGAAGTAAGCCCACCACATAAAAGAAAGTTAATTTAAAAAGTATACCTACTTTATAGGACAGAAAACTAAATATAGAAACATCCTGCAAAGTTTTCCCTGATAGGAGCCTTATGAATCTAAGGAGCGTAATAAATCTAAGAACCAATTAGTACAAAATAGAGTTGTATCTTGTGGGACAATCAATTTCTTTAGTATAGACCTGAATGGAAGTTTGGAAGCCTTACTGCCAGAGATGAGCAAGGATAGCTCTGCATTGGTTCATCACAGGAGTAATGTATAATTTGTGATTAGCAGTGTTTATAACCTTAGACTTGTCTGACAATTTTATTTAATATGGAAAAATCATTTTTAGAGTGTTCATGATATATAAAATATTTTGATCTTTTTTGCTTTCTTCAAACTAAGAAACTGGAGTATTGACAAGACAAATATAGCACAGACATTTTCACACAGACACAAAACCAGTTCTATACGCAGTAGTCTTTAAGTTAATCTGGCTGAAAGGCAAATGCCTGCAGTGGGAAAGTGCCATATTCTTTGCATCAGTAGGATTATGTGGATTATGTGCTTTTTAAAGTAAATTTTCTTAACATATAACATGAGACATTAGATAATTGGAAATGATAGGAAATTAGAAATTCAGGAAAGTTTTTGCATCTGATCCACAGTTACTCTGCTTAAACTAAAACCCTATCAGTTTGAGACAAGTGATTTATGCAAGATTTAGTGTAATTTTAATTTTGGACTTTTGACTCTACATCTTTAACAACAGATTGATGTTTCTGTCACCATATATCATTAACAAAACATGCCTTGGATAGTTTGGAAGAGATGGAAGCTGTGTGCAAATGCATCACAGGCTTAATGAATGTGGGAAATAGATTTAGTGCTGCAGAAAAATTCCACAGCACGGCTCTTTGACACGAAGTTGGTCCACTGAGAATATTATTCTCTCCCTTCTGCCTCCTTATCTCCTCCTCTCTCAGACTAACTGCACATATCTCTGCATCAATGCCAGAAGCCCTCTTAGAAGGGCTAACACTAGGTCTGGAGGGTAGGACTTCTGTGAACTGACAGTTAAACAATCTTTTCTATTTCAAAAGTTGCTCAGGCATCACAGGGATTAGAGTAGTTGAGAGTTCATTAGAGCAGTAGGATAGGGATGTGTGATTGCTACTATTGGGAAGCATCACAAATGTGTGGGAGTATTTTCAAGGCAGCCACTAATACAGAGTGGCAGTAGGAGAAGATGGTGAGAACTATTCCCTCGCTTTCACACACAGACTGGAGGGAATGAAATCAAGCAAAAACAGTAAAAGTTTGTTAGTGAAGCATGGTGTCTCCATTAAGAAATTGTAGCTTCTTTCCATTAAGAAATATAGGGCTTCTCTGTCCCGTGATCCACTGCATGGATAGGCAATGAGGGCTGGAAAAACGAGGTGGTTTGTTGTGTCAGAAAATGTGAGAATGTCAATGCGTATAAATACCTGAATGGAGGGTGCAAAGGAGACAGAGCCAGGCTCTTTCCAGTGGCAGCCATTGACAGGACCAGAGGCAATGGGCACAAGCTGAAACCCTCTGAATATCAGGAAACACTTTTTTTCTGTGTGGGTGACTGAGCACTGGCACAGGTTGCCCAGAGAAGCTGTGGAGTCTCCAGACTTGGAGATATCAAAATCCATCTGGACATGGTCTTAGGGAGCCTGCTCTAGGTGTCCCTGGTGGATCCTGGGCATTGGACCAGACAGATAGCCTCCAGAAGACTCTTCCAACCTCAACCATAATGTGATTTTGTGCCATAAAGTATCTCAATCTTCCTATATAGGTGACTGCTCATGTCTTATGATTGAACCAGCATGCCTTCAAAATATGATCTGAGCTGCTCTTTTCTAAAAGTAAAGACCAGATTTGTTATTAGTAGCTGGTGGTAGATGCACTAGCAGCCACATGTGCTCTAGCCACCCAGAAACTCCACTGTCAGTGCACAGATTTTATCCAAAATTATTTTCTATTTAGCTTGCAGAGAAGAGGTATTTAATATGTGGTCAGGGAATAAGTGCATTTTGAGAAAGTTGGAATTGGTGTGAATTATAGAAATAAATGCTGTTGTGTCTAGTTTCATGCAAGAATTAACTTGGGAGACAGCATAACTAATTTTCACATGGATTCTCTGAGAACAATCCTATGAAATAAAAAAATCTACATGGAGTGATAATCTTGCCTTCAGCCAGGATGAATTTCTGCTATGGATTTAACTTTAATGATCTACCTTCTAAAAATGAGAACAAGTTGCAAGGAGGGTGGGTAATTAGCCACCTCTGTGTGACATGGTTCTCTAAGGTTTCCAGATGAAGTTGACAATTTCTGTGGGAAATAACTGCTTGTTTTCTTCCTAGTGTAAGGAACATGACCTGGCCACAATTAACCAGTTGCTAGAGGACCCAAAGTTGACAGCAATGAAGTACAGAGAGTGGAGGAACACAAACATCATGTTGGTCCAGGATATCTATCAGCAGCAGGAGGTCCAGGATGCATCCACAGAGAATAGTGAGGAACAAGAGATGACTCCACAACCTATTGCTGAAAGTGCTATCTGAGGTCATGGTTCAGTGGTTCATGTCAAGATTTTTTCCCTACGGGTCTCGACGTACAGGCACTTTAAACTGCTGCGTTTTGAGGTTTGTTTTTTCCAAGTGTTCTTTGAAAGGAAAACAACCCCTTCTCAAAAGCTTAATTGTTTTTCCAAAACTTATTATATGTCCAAAAGGCAAATCCCCCAAATTATAAAAGCACTCCTGAACCTCGGCTGCATACCTAAGAAGAGTATTTTATGAAGCAGTGAAGAAATGTTTTTCCATCTTTGGAGAAGCAAATGAAGTATGTCCAACTCCTGGAAGTCACAAAACCGTATAAAATGTGAGATCTTTGGGGTTGTTTTTACCATGTAACTTACTGTCAGAGGAAGCTAAAACAATGCCAACAGGATGTCATCTACTCTCAACTTTTTTACTCTGCAAGGTAACCTGATGTATGCATCTTCGTCTCTACGTTTACTCACTTTAACCACTCTTCCAGTATAAACTGAGAGAAATAGAGTAATTACGCATGAGTTTATACTACAGGCAGGTGTTCTGCCTGATGCTTTATGAGTTTCAAATTTATTTATGGACTAGACCAAGGTACTGTGTTTCTATATGAAGAAGAGAAGGTCTCCCAATGTTTGCTAACATGTAATTTATTCTTCAGTGAGTTAGCTAGTACTTCATCAAGTTTCAAATTTTCTTATGGACTTGGCAGAATTCCTTGGAAGATTATTTTCTTTTTCTTATTTTTGACAATTGTGACTATATTAGGTACAAGTTCAGCCCAGATTCCTACTTGGAAGGTGATCAACTTCACAAGGCAGAAGCTAAAAAGCAATTAAATTCCTGATGTGGACCTGAAAGTGTAAAACATAGCTGCAAATATTTTTGTAAATATATGTCATTTTATGGCTTATATTGAATGTGACTATGTACTGTATATATGTTTTATTTATATATTTATATATGCTGAATTTCCTAATGTAGACAGGCACGCATGGACCAGACACACCCATATAAGACTGCTTATAGGTTGACTTGAAATGCCTCTGGCTTTTCTGTTCCATTATGAATCACAGTAATAGCTCTAAAACCAAGACTACCCTGGGGCTTCTGCTGTAACTTTTTCTTCTGTCTTACTAGCTTTTAGCTTTAGATGAAGAAAATCTGTACAACTTTTGGCAGAAAAGTAAATTTTCTATAAAATGTCAGGATTTTCCTTTGGGCAAACAAAAATAAGTATGTTAAGAGGTTTTGCTGGAGGATTATAACTTTTTGGCTTCATTGCCTTCAGTACACTTTGGGTTTTTTTGCCTTTGCATATTCTGCATATGTACAAGTTTGAGGGACTTTTGCTGAATTTTGAAAAAAGAGAAATATCCCACCATTCTCGAATTAATGCCACTACAGGAACTGTGGGAGTCTTCACTTCTGCTGGCTATTTCATAAAGATACTCTTTGTCATTAGTTTTCGAAACAGTTTCTCTTTTACAGCAAAATACATTATATAGATGCAGCCAGATTCACCTGCCTTTATATGTTGTATGTTTTATAATAGCTTGATTGAGAAAACAAAAATTTAATAGTGTTAGTGGGAACGTGTGAAGTCTCTTCCGCCTGTGTACTGATATGTTATTGTATTTCTAACACTCAGCAGCTTTCTTTTTTGGGATGGAGACATGGAATTATGCCTCAATGCATCCAAAAATGGCACCTGAGGCTGTGCTGAGTATGAGAACTGAGGAGTAAATTATAAAAAAGGGGAAATAGAAGGAAGAATTTAGGCTCCTTTTATACAGGATTTAATGGGGGAGGGCCAGGCAAAATGGGGGCTGGTTGAATGCAGAAGTAGGGCTGAGCTTGGGGACAATGCCACTACCTCAGGAAGGAAGGGTTTAGGAGCATGGACTGATATTGGATCAAGACTTAATAAGCTAGTCTTATTAAGAGGCTAGTCTTCTGGTGGGGAACGAATGTTAGCTGCAACCTGGAAGTGGGTGACAATGACTAAATGGGGAAGCAGACATAAACCCCAGGTTAGTTTTCAGGAAATTGTCATCCGAGTGTTGATTTCATCACTTCAGTAACTCTAACTAGAAGTTGATAGAAATTAAGCAAACTCAATACCTGTTGCAATTTGGTTTAGAGTAATGACTTCCCCAAAACTGAGCCCATTCTAAGGCTTTTTTATCTTTCACCATTCCCAGAAGACACTCTGGATTGTGGACTTTAGTGAATATCCTGCTCCTGAATGCAATTCTTCAAACCAGATGCATAGGTGGGAGTGGGATGACCCCTGAAGTTGATGTGATGTCAATTTACTGCCAAGCACAAACTGCTTGATCCATCTCAATTTTAACTACTTGGTGCTAGATAATTGATAAATAATGCTGGTCAGACGGAATGCATGCTTCAGATTTTCTCTTGCAGGTGCAGAACATTCAGTTTCTCCTGCAACAAAGTGTGTAAACACCATTTTTCTTCAAAAGTGTCTTCACTTAGATCTTAAAAACAAGTGTGTGCATAAGCGTCCTGTAGAACTGAGCCAGACTTGTCAGTGCCTTCCAGTTCTGATCAAAGTCCTAATCAATGTCGTTTGCTGAAGTAGATTTGCACTATACAAAAGAAAGGACTGTGTGGCTTGCATGAGCTGTGTTGGCTCTTTTCACACTGTGCTTGTGTAAGCACAAACAAAACAGGTTTCCCAAATACAGACAAATGTCCTCCAACCACCCAAACTCTACTACTGATTTTTATAAGATTACAGTAGCCTAAATTAGCTTTTAAATGACTCTTTTCATATGGTGAGTAGATACTTATTGGTTTTTGGAAAACCTGCTGAGGATAGGCTGTATCATCCTTTTTGGAAATAGCAGAAAACTCTAGAACTTTAGTGGAGTTGTTATTGTGATAAATTTCTCTGTGTTCAAGAAAACAAAATGTATGAGTTTTATGCAAGTGCAGTGCTGGGAGTCTATCTCCATTTTTTTCAGCTGCTATTTAGGCCCCCAAAAAATAGAAAACTTGGGAAATATGAAGTAAAAATTTGCAGTAAACCAGGACTTATTTTCCAGCGCTGCTAATTAATGTGACAGTTTTGACCTGGTGCTGGGTTTGGCACGAGGGCCTGCGCAGCAATGTGAAAATGAAAACCACAGCTGGAGAAGGAAGCGTGCACAAGCCGACAGCTACAGCGAGTGGATGCCCTGGGGATGCCCACGGTGTCTGTTGGTCTGAATGTGGAATGCCTGCCCTAGTGAATGTCTGAAAGCCTTTAGCCATCTGCCTCATGGGACTTGTTTTATGTACTTTTTCGGGAGAAAATGGGTGTGCGTGGATGTGCGCTCGTCCACACTTATTCCTGTGTCGGTATAGCCTTTTGCTCTTGGTGCAAATACTGGTCCAGCTATGCAGATTTTTGGAGAAACTAATGGCAATATCTAACTTCAGCTGTTTCTTCAGCCTGCCTAAGGTGGCTTTTCTGGAAATTGAATCTCTGTTTGGGTGGTGTAAATCTCACAAGCTACAAGAATGAGCTGGGATCACATTTCCTTTCCTAAGAAGGGAAAGGTTTCATGTAGGGGCAGTGAATCATTTCTGCATCTAATCCTGATGATTTACTCAATACTAGATTTCACCTAAAACAGGAATAAATAGGAATAAATGCTGTGCTACAACCTTTTTTTTTTTTTCCCCTCGGATAATTTTCTTTCTGGAGAAAACCTTCATATTGAAAGAAAAGGCTGTTTTGGGACAGCCAGGGAGGGAGGTGAAGAAACGAGGTGGCATTTGATTTAAAACTATGTAGAATTTCAGAATTTAAAATTATTTCTAACTAGGAAAAATTACGGGCATGCTGCATCTGTTGTGTGAGCCTGTAAGCTTCAATGTCTATTACAGATATAAAAACTTGTATTTTTTAACTTTTAAAGTAGCAAGAGAGTCCATGTAAGCCCACTGCTATGTGAGGAGCTCCGTGTGCTGTGGTTGAAGTTTGGGGTTTGGCCTACTATTTTTCTGCTTTGCTTTTTTTGGTGGTACAGAAGTGACCGACTGCAAGGAGGGCCTGGGCTTACTTCATTTGTGACAGACATGTCTTTCTGTTTACAGGAAGCCAAAATGGTTTTCTTGTGGTAATAGAGCCAAAGTGGTATTTCCTGTTCTGTGTGGGGCATTTCGAAGCAGCAGACATTTTAAAATGTCAGTCAACATTTCCTTGGCATCCTGAAGATTTATCCCATTTTTGGTCTGCTCCAAGCTGTCACATTCTTGCATTTTTAAGAACTAGCTTCCTATTAACTAAACCAAAATTTGATGTGAAAAAAGAAATGGAAAAGCAGAGCAGAGAAGCTCTGAGCTAAGATCAGGCTGAAAGTCTTTTCTCTGTGCAAAGGGTAATGGGAGCTAAGCTTGCCAGAATCTAGGCATTTCAACACTGAAAAAAAGATTGTCAGGTGTTGAGGAGAGTACTACATTCCTCGAGTTTGCTGTGGGAGAAGTTCCAAGACCTGTTTGCTTTGGAAAAATGAATATTTTTCTAATTTATTTCTTCCTGGTAAAAATCCAAAGGGAGTGGCTTATAAACTGGCAGAAAGTTAAAAATGAGACATGCATATAATACGAGATAGTTCATCAGCCTTGATGTATTGCTCTGAACTGATTGACTTGAGATGACTCAGCCTTTAACACAGAAGATCCATTTCTTTGGGAAACCTTTGTAGCTAGCAGCGTTTCTGAGGCTTATGTACCCCATCTGGCCCACGTGGGGGCTGTTTTGAGGAGGTAGGTGTATGGTAGTTCTATAGGGCAAATAGCTTACATGATCACACCACAGTTGAGGAAACACCTGAACTCTAATTCTCCCTGTGTCCTAGATGTCTTAGGATCTACTCAAATTATTCTGACTCCTGAAGTTGCTTATGACAGTTTTACCTTCTCACACCTAAAAATAAAGAGGATATAAAAATCCCACTCTCATGTGAGGGCTAATCTAGCAAATCTAGAAAAAATAACTCACCTGATGAAATGCCACATGAACACAATAATAGCAGTGTTCTTTCAAAAGCTTTCAATACTGAGGACTGGACAAAAGGAGGAATGAGGGTGTCTATTCCATTCCCCTCTGGAACACTGTGTACAGAGGAATATTTGCAAGGATATCTGTCAGGCAGGGGCAGGGCCTGCAGCACCATGAAGGTATATGGAATGTCAATTTGGTATTTTATCTGCTAAGCCTATTTTTATTTCTTTTTCCCACTGGTTTCAAACTCAAGCACAATGTTTGCACTCAACGCTGCCTTTTTACTGCTTGTTGCCCACACATGTGACTTGATTTTAGTGGAATGATACACACATCTTGCAGAATGAGAGCCTTATGTTTGCACTTGTCAATTAAACACTGAAATGAGAGAATATTTTGCTCAGCCTTTTTTTTTTTTTTACGTTTCACTGTGGATTTTTCAGTCTACTGCTATATAATAAGGATTTTCTGTCTCTTTAAACAAGTAAATTCCCCTTGGGACTAATATTACTATTAAGTTGAATAATCTGGAACCAGGAAGAGTCACTAGTTGGCAATGTAATTTTTTTAAACTCCCCTGTTAAATTAGTTAATTCTCTTTAATTGTTTGTTGTAGCCACCCTTAGGGAAAGATGGTCTCTTCTGACAGGCATGGAACATTGTTGGATTTTTTTTTTTTTTTAGCTCACGGAGTAGTCTGTTTCAATTAAAAGAGGATTTGGATCTTTGTCAAAAGGGTTTCAATTTAGCTGGAGAGGTCGGCCAGATAGCAGCACAGTGAAGGTGTATTTCCTAAGAAATGATCTTGTCAAAGGGGTCAGCTGCCCTAAAGGGAGAATGTCCCTGTCCTCCCTCTGTTCCTCCAATCTCCTGCATGCTCCCACTGCTCTCCTCAGGCTAATTTGCTCGTCATTTGGCAGCTCTATCAGCTCAGCTGAGTCAGGCAGCAAGGAACAGACCCAGCAAGTTGGATAGTTGTCTACTGTGATAGTGAACAAAATTGGCTTATGAAGAGGCTCAGTGCTTGCCACAGCCCTTACAAGGGAGGCATCTGGACTGCGTAGGCAGAAGCAGAAGGAAGAAGAGCTGCGTAAGCAGGTGGGAAGAGGAGGACCTCTTCCTTTTTAGGAGCAGAGCATTAGCTTAACTCACCTTCCCACAAGGATATAGCTTCACTTTCAACAAGTGACGATTTTTTTCACCCCTTCAATAGATGCTTGTGAAGACAACCCGAGGGAACAGTTTTCATGTGGGGGTTACTGTGATTTCTTCCTCTGTTCTTGCTTTCTGTGCCTCATGCATGGCCAAATCTTTTGTTTCCCGGTCTGAAAGCCAAACACTGTAAAAACCAATGCTATGCTTCCTTAGAATCCTTCCTGGCATGCTTGCTGTGGGGATGCTGGTGCAGGCATGAGAGAAGCAGTGGCTGGGGCTGGAGCACCATATGTGCATTATTTTAATGTAGCTATTAAACTGCACTTGGGCCAGCCCTTGTTTTCCTCTGGTTTTTGATTTACACCCTTCTGTGGTAGCACAATGTATAACCAGCTCCAAAGTTTTATAAGAATAGAAATGAGTACGTTTGTACGTTTGTCTTTTCTCTCCTTAAAAACTTGCTAGGCTTCACTAGGCTTCCAGATGGCCCCTGTGAGCTTGGAGGTTGGTATGTTCACTGGCAACACAGAGGGCAAAAGCATCATTCCTGACCCTATATCATTACGTCACATTTTGGACAGGCTCAGTTATTCTTCTGACATTGTCATGGGCTGTTTCTTATGGCTGGAAGAAAACATCTACTGTCAGGGGGAAAGTCCCTGTGTTATCTTCCTGTGCTCAAGAAATGACCCAGTTGTCAGTAAAACTGACAGAAGCCTTGGTAGTGCATGGGATACTGTGCGTGGTGACAAACTGCTCTGTTATTTTGATGGGGAAACGTGTATCTTCCCTCGTTCCACCCCTGGGTAGAGGGTTGTCAGTCTCTGGCAGACACACGAGTTCTCCTTGTACTGCCGGTGGGAAGACACAGTTTCTTGCAAACGGGTCTCAGCAAGTTCCTCTGATGGTGAAAACTGGTCCCTTAGCACAGCCTGCTGGCTGCTGGTGAGACGGCAAGCCAGGGAGAAAATTACACGTAATTCCATGTAAGAGGGCAAGTAACAGTGATGCTGCTCTAGGTGTGATGGATTCAGTCTACATCTGAGCGAATTTTCCGGGGAGGTGACAGCATTTGCTGCAGGTGGGAAAATGGAGACAGTGTCTGGCACAGTGTCCCTCCCCAGACCTGAAGCAGCAGTAAACTAAAGCCAGGTACAGTCTGAGGGAAATGATGCTCTGTGAGGAACAGCTAGTTAACACCCGAGAGGTTAATGAGGGTGCTAGGAAAGGAGAGGTGGTAAAACCAGGGGTAAAAAAGTGTATCTATTGCCTGCAGAATAATGAAGGACATGAGATCAGTGGAAACTCACAGCCTGCCACACAACTGATGTCTCAGAGAGGATGGTTTTAATACCTGGTCATTCAACATCCATGCTACTCCAGTGTCTAGCGTTCCTTAAACAGAGGGTGACGTGGTGTTGCCAATACAGGCTGTGACAATCAATGGTAACATGGTGAATCTTTCAGACCTTGAGGACTGGCAATATACTGCCAGGAAGCTCTGGGTAAGGGAAGAGGAAAGCTGAAGGGATTTCCTGCCTAACTGTCCCCTCTGTCAAGAAGAGCTGCATCCTGAAGTTGACCAGTGCAGTTAGACCCCATAAACCCAATTCTCCTTATGTGACTTTGCCTCTCCTGAGGCTAGACAGCTGAATTCCCCATCTTTTTTGGATTTATCATTATAGAAACGAGGCAGCATGAGGAGGCTTACCTGTGCCACAGGCATCTGACTCTCATTTTGAAAAGTGGGAGATTACCTTAAAAATCCATATCAGTCCCTTCCATCTTCCCAAATTAACAGAAAAAAATAGAGCACTGATGAATGATTGCATCATGGGCAAAACACTCTTGACTGATTCTTGCCAATTCATACAAATTTTTAATCAGGATTCAGGTACTGAGGAAAAACTCTGGGAATCAACTAAAATGTTGTCTAAATACTTCAGTGGCCTCAGGTAGGTTCCTGCCCCAGAGTGGGTTTGGTTGCCTGCAGCCACAGTCCTTTAGGGAAGTCCCTGTCCTTCTTCCTCCTAGTAATTCACTTACTGATTTGACAAAAAAAAGGTTTTACTGTAGCATTAGCGTTTAAGTAAATTAACATGGAAAAAAGATTAGCTATGATTTTCCAAAGACCGTTCAGTAATTTTTGCAGTGACTGACTTTAGAACTATTTGATTTTCTCAGACCTTTGGGGTTTTTTCTAAGATCATGCTGAGTTCTCTTGAAAGCCTTTTCCTACAAAAAAACTAAAAGGCCTCCTATCAGTTTTTGCTTTGTACCAAACATTTGTCTCCATCATCTAGGATCAAATGGATTAATTTTTTGACAGGACTGATAACTAATTGGAAAATACATCATATGTGGATTGTCAATACTGAAATCTCCAACAAAAGCAACAAGATTGACACTTTATCTTCCTGTGGTATCCAGTTTCTAATTTGGCAGTCTGATGTTTCTCTTGAATTTTTAAAAACTTTCTCATAATTAGTGCTTCCATGTATTACATTTTAGCAAATAGAATGAAGGAAAAACTACTTCAACTTTCATATATTTTGGCTGAATTTTTACTAGGCACAGAATCATATTGTTCTCCTTTCCCTCCCATGAGATTTCTAACAATTAATATTTTCTTTTGCATTTTTAGAAGAGCAATATATTTGTGAAAAATGCACATTTTCTAGTTCAGAATAATCCATAGTGTCTCCCATTGCTTAATAAGTCCGTGAATGTGCGTATTCAACCTCTGTTACTGAATACTTGCTTAGTTTAGTAAATGGTGCAGACTTGATACAGACTGTTCAAATTTAATTACTATTTTGCATTTCTTCATTGGAATATTTATTTGTGTCTGATGTTCCAGAGAATCAGAATACAAAAGAAAAGGAAATGTGAAGGCTTTGTTCCTCCATCACCCAAAGATGCATCCATTGGGTGTTTACTGTCACAGCCTCTTTCTTTGAATATCCGTTTTATTTTTTTCTTGTAATGCTCTTAGTATGTAGCATCAGAAGAAAGCATTCTCTCCAGTTCCCTGTATGTTGAGTCAGAGGGAAGAATAGAACCTGGTGGATGCAAATATGTTTGGGGTCTGATGTCTAGGACAATCAAATTCTCTTGTTCTGAAAGATGTACAAATCAAGATTGTTTCTATGTACCACAGTGCAATTAGATAAAAGCAGAGAATGGTGGCAGCATAACACTGGCTAACAAAAAACTTATTATATAATGTTCAAGAAATTTATTTTTTTCATGAGAGGATCAGATCAAATCTAAGCATCAGCTTATGATGGATCAGAATTCATGCATTGACATTGACTCTTGGTAATGGAGGAGATGAGTGCCATCACTAGAGGAGGCCTCTTATTGTTTTGCCGTTGCTAATAACTGTAACCTCCCTCTGTGCTGATGATCTCTGGCTTAATGCAGTTCATTACAGAGTAACACGAGACTGATTTTTTTAAAGTATTTGATAGATCATTTACGTTGCATTTTTATATTGCTGTCATTATCTCTGTCACTTGGAATTCAAATATGGGATAATTGTTAGAAAGCTTTTAACTCCAAAGAAAACCATGTGTTAGAGGTAGCAGAGAAAATCCTTGTTAATTTTACAAAAATAGGAAAAATAGGAGCAGAATTACACATTTGCAATCATGCCACCTGTGTTTCTGTCTATTGGTTTTGCTGTAGTAGGATCATAGAATTGCAGGATAATTTATGTTGGAAAAGACCACAACACAGACATTGGTATTAGCAGGCTAGTTGGCAGTAAGTGATATGCAATGAATGGAAATCTGGAAACCATGATTTTTAAGAATAAAACTAACAAGTTGAAAAGGTTTTATTTAATGTATTCAGAGAAATAGAAAGGTTTTGCAACAGTCTGTTTTTTCCTAATGAGGCTGAACCTCATGATGGTTCGGTTGAGGTTCCCGGTGATAAATGCTCTGAACTGCCCTGGAGGAAGGTGGCTCTGCCTTGAATACACTCAGGGGAAAGTTGGAAGAATAAATTCATTAGATCAAAGTTATCCCTTTAAGATGCATCTCATACTGAGCCAATAGGCAAGGACATGGCTTCTAATAGCAGGGAGGCCTTTAACTGTCAGGAAAGGCATTGCAATAAGTAAGAAGTGAAGCAAGGGCTAATTCAGGTAGTATAAAACAGTAGCATAAAACATATGCAGCAGATACATGTTTTGGACAGAAGTATTGTGAGGATATAATAGGATTTCTGTCCTTTAAACTCATTGGATCAAGATACCCTCCTTCCCCTCTTTTCTTAAAAGACCCTAGCATGTTACAGCATGCAGTGGGATCATTTGGACGTAGTAAAAGATTAGCAGAATGGTTTTGTAGAAAATCTAAACAGAAGGTTATAGCATTTGGTTATTGCCTTTGAATCTCTGGATTGGTGAATTTGCCTGTAAGGGATGAACAAAACACCATCTGAAGAAATCCTCAGGGTGTTTTTGTTTTAAAAGTAATAATACGGGTCACTAGTAGCAGTAGATTTTAGGTAACCAAGGCAAAACTTCAATAAATCTCTTACAGGCTCTGAACAAATATACATCAACAACAAAATACAATTAAAAATATGTGAGAAAAAGAAAACAGAACAATATAAGTAAATTTATTATGCAGGAAAATTCAGTGAAACCAGGATTACCTATGCTGGAATAAAATCCAGGCCAAATTTTAAATGTCATGTGTGTGGTTCTATCCACAGGATTCTTTATTAAGGTTTCCCCTTCCCACTCCCCATCCCTTCTCCCTTTAGCATTACTACCTCTGCTTGGTAGTTGTAATATTGCCTCCTGTCTGGTGTAAGCTCAGTGAACCTACTGCTGCTTCTTCCCCAACGCAGCAGAAATCTTCTCTTGGTCTGTAATGCTTTTCTTTCCGGTCCTATTCCTCTCTAGAAATGATTCCTCCTCTTAAATGCATAGTTTCTATTATTGTCTTTGATGCCTGTTGCTGGGTCTTTTGCAGAGATATCAATGAGAGTCTAAAGAGAAACATCACATTTTTCCTCTAAGTTTAAGATGAAAAGAATGGTGGAATAAAAAGTTATCTAAAAGTGTTATGAAGCAAAAAATACTGGGAGTGTTCAATAATTTTACAAGCTTTAACGCTTCTTTCTTCAATATCAAGGTGTGATGTTGCAACCAATAGCAGCACATTAACCTGTGAATCAGCACGTATGTGTAAATTTATGTGTAATCCAGAAAAGGCTGTTGGATTAGAAGTAATTAATAGGAGTAATACACAATAAATGTCTGTTTTTCATCTTTAGCCATACCACTTTTATATTCCTCACTAATGTAGCATTTAGGAGCTTAGCCTGATATTACATCACTCCAAAACTTTCACTGAATTTTCCAACAAAGAAAAATCTATCTTCTGTTTCTTTGACTAATACCAAAGGTGAATTTGGTGCAGTGGAATTAATTTGATGCAACATTTAAAACTGAATACAGTTTTGTATATAGTTATTGTGCTGATCCTTACTGTAAATCTTAGCAGAGAAAGGAGGAATATGAAATGGTTGCAAAGATTCTTATCCAAAGAAAAGAGTATGTCTTGCCCTTAACCTGATGAGTCATATTATGGTGGGACATTTGGGGGCTGCAGATGGCTCTTCATCCCAGAGGCCCGCTATGTCTTGCTGGAGAGCTGCTCACTGTCTGTACAGCTTCCCTTGGATCATAAACAACATTTATTACTGCTTCCAATCCAGGCAGTAGATAGTGCACCAAGGAAGAATAGTGGGGTTTCATCTCTTCCAAAGCAATAAAATCATTGAAAGATTGAGGGCTGGAGAAACTGGATTGTCAGTACTGCCCAAAGTGGCATCACTGTTCAGGCCATCCTCCACAGCTCAGGCTGACATAATGAAGATCCCCTCTCTGTACAAATGTGTTTTCCAGTACTGAACCTACAGTGGTTTCTCTCTTGTTAGCTCCCCCTCCTTTCTTGACACTATCTCTGGATGGTCATTTTTTGGCCATGTGTTGTCTATGAAACAAATAGAACTTGGGGACTGATGGGTTTCACATTGTCTTATTTTATTTTTTTTTCTTCTCTGTGAGATGCTCTTGCCTTGTGTCATGCTAGTTCCTGATGTCAGCTGATGAACTCCCTTAGGACAACAGTTCTTCTACAGGGGCTTACACTGGCTGGGAACAGCTGAGGGCAGTGGGTTTATCAACCGCTGGCTTGTTTCACCTCACTTCTACTCATAGAGAAATGTGAGTGTTGAATGGACATAAAGCAAGGCCAATTAATATAGAGCATTTTTTTTGTTTTCTTCTATATCAAAAACTTCACTGCATCCTGTGTGCTGTACTATGCAATCACAGAATCATAGAAATGGTGTTTTGAAGGGGTCAGTGGATATAGCAAGTTATCTTTGTGGTATTTGTGATGTTTCTCCAAATGATGCAGTGTCTGGTTCTGACAGCGATCGTAAGTTAGTTAGTCTTTTTGCTATAGGCTTAGCTTCTTTGACTACTCCTGTTATAAGTTGGCACTATGGAAAAATACTATTATGATCTAGAGCAACTGTAACATGACTGGAAGGCTGCCAAGAGTCCAATAAATAACCAGGAAATCGGAGACATGTTGCAAAATGAAAAGATGTGTCAATCCTTCACATCCTTATTACAGAGGAATTTAGGAGAGTTTCTGTGTTGCATCCTCCATAGAGGAGAAGCCTGAAGAGGCATCTCAGAATGAAGAGTCAGCAGAAGTGGCTTGGAATAAGTCAAGTTTTCCAATAGGATCAAATAGTGAGAGCCAGATGGTGCTCACTCAAGGGTTTTAAAAGAACTCAAGTATGAAATTGCTTAGCTACTAACTGTTGTATTATGCACTTTAAAACTTACTTTCGAACTAAATTAATACATGGCAGTTGGGAATCTTTTTTTTTTTTATTTAAAGAAGAGCCTGAGTGTCTTGGTTTCAGCTGGGAAAGAGTTAATTTTCTTTCTAGTGATTGCTGGGAAAGGAATGTCAATGATGCATATTGGTTTAGTTGTTACTAAGTGGTGTTTATACTTTTCAAGGACTAGTTTCAGCTTTCTGCAGAAGCTGAGAAGGAGCACAGACAGAACAATGGCATGGCTAATAGAATATTCTGTACCATAGAGGTTATGGTCAATATATAAATGGGGGTTGGTCAGAGTGGGGAATCCATGAACACTGCTTGAGAAGATACTAATTCACTGGCTGGTGAGTGACTTGTGTCATTATTGCTATTATTATTATAATTAAATTATTATTATTATTATTATTTCCCTTGCTAACTTGTCTTTATATCAATCCACAAGATATTTTTATTTCCCTTTCCCCTCCTTTTCTCCCTCTTCTCCCTGTCCTTCTCAGGGGGAAAGGGGAGAACTGTGTGAGCAGCTGTGTGGTCCTAGCTGCTGGCTGGGATTAAAGCACAACACGGAGTAAAGAGGAACTATTGACAGGTGATTCTGATTTTTCAGTAAGCCAGGTAGGTGGAAGAGCAGAATGGATAGACAGGTGGCAAGTATGACAGAATGAAGAACTGGTCCAGCATTTCCGAGGTCATTAGAGGAGCTGATGAGCACATGGAAAAAAGTGATGCAGCTGAGATACAGTGTGTGTCAGTTCTGAAAAGCCTGTTGACTCCCGTACCTCACCAAAGGCTTTTAAAGAAACCAAAGTATAAAGATATAAAGGAAAAAAAAATCCTTCATGAAGTAATTGAATAAAAGGCAAGAAACAAACAGTAGGAATAAATAGCAAATGGAAGGGAAGTTTCACATGATGTCCCATTTTGTCACACAAATCATGTAAGAGGGGCATGCAGTGAAGTAATAATATTTATTAAAAAACAGTTATTCAAAATAACCAAGGCCAGGCCAGATGTGGCAAAGCTCATGGTATTAGGTGACTTAGGGATCAAATGATGGATGGCATGCAAAGTTGAGATATACGAAATAATGTGCAAACAAAGAAAAAATACCCCAACCACATGTACAATACTGGGTAGTTAATTAGTTCTTACAGGCAAAAGGCCTTAAGACATTGTGGCTAATCCCCTGAAAACATCCATGTAGTGCTCAAGTGTGTTCAAGATGGCAATGAGCATGCTAAGGAAGAAGCAACTGAGGAGTTATACAATAAAATATTTAAAATCATGATTGGCATGAAGAAGAGAATATAACTAGTTATCACTATTCCTTACTGAATAGTGATATTCATATAGTTTTGCTCATATGTTTTTGTACTAAATGGCCATTATTCAACTTTTTATTTTGTTCAGATATAAGGGATAGTTATGCCCAAATAAAATATCTGGTAATCAACATAACGAGAATATTTTAGTGTAACTACAGGATTCCTTGCTAGAGGACATTTTAAGTAACAACCTCTATCAATTTATAGGTTGAGGAATTTTCCCAGTCACTCCATAAAGAAAAAAAATCATTAAAGTCTTTAAAAAATGATGACTACTACTACAACAAATGTACCCAGTGACATTGTTGGGACACCGAGACCCACTGGAACAAAACAGCCTGTATTTCAGCTAGTAAATTCTTTTAGCTTCCAAAGTTGTATAGAAACATGCAGGTCTGCAGGGACCTGGGACACAGGCAGTAGCACCAGGCTCTGCCCTTCCTTTCTGTTTAATGGTACAAACTTGTTCCAGTGCCTGGGCATGTGCCCTGGATGTTTAATTTAATAGGAAAGAGGTTGAGAAACCTCCATCTGCCAGAAACTGGAAAGTTTCGCTGCTGCCCCTGCCTTTCTGCTGCCGGAGGCAGGAGCTGAGCCCCAACAGAGAGTTCTCAGCATGGGAGGGACACGTGCAGTTTGGATCAAAAATGAATTCTGCCTATATACCTTTTTTTTTTTTTTAAAGTAATGAACTATTGGGTTTTCCCCTTTTTAAAATAAGAAATAGAATGTATTCTTTAAAGCAATCAGATAATTAATCTGAGAAGCTGCAAGGCAATTGCGTTGGTGTTGGTTGATTGCATGGCATTTTTTAAAGCTAAGCTATTAATATATGGCATAACATGCTAATCAACATGTAATTTGATACAGTATGTTGCAAATAGATAAGAAACACAAATATTTTTATTAAAGGTTTACAGTGAAGATACAGAAGTTGTGTAATACGCTACTTACTGCAAATTGCTACCAATGAACATTTATGCCTTCTGGAAAAAACACAAGAAATTTTACTTATTTTTGCTAATGCTTTGCTAATAAAATTTGCTTCCTCGTATCCTTAGACCATCAAGGCTACAACAACTTTATTACTGCTAAAACTATTTATACTTAGGTTGCTCAATTAACTATTGGACTGCAAAAACCTAAAACATCTTTACAAATATTAGGCTGGCTGTTGCCAAGTCATAGTATTTTGCCTGTGAGCTTTGTCCCATTTTAAGTACAAAACAAATAATGGCTTCAATTCATTATGTAAATTCTGTGAAAGGTGATGAACTTTTGACTAGTCCTGAAACTATGATTTTAAGTTTAGTGACATTGGACCGGTGAGGTGGTGGCAGAGGCAGAACTGGAGACAAGAATCGAGGTAAGCCCAAGGTGAGGATTGGATTGTGCTGTCAGGGACTGGAATAGGCTGCCCAGGGAGGTGGTGGAGACACCATCCCTGGAGGTATTTAAGAAATGTGTAGACGTGGCACTTCAGGGCATGCTCTAGTGCTCGAGATTTTTGGGTTGGGTGTTTTGTTGTGTGGGTTTTTTTTTTTTTTTGGTTGGGTTTTTTGTGTGTGTATGGCTGGATTCCATGATCTTAAAGGCTCCTTCCAACCATGAAGATTCTGTGATACATGTATTTCTGATTTATCAGTTAAGACTTTTCAAATGGTCATTCAATGTATTTAAATTTTCTGAGCATGGCAGACTTCTCAGAACCTGTCTGATGCTAATGGAGTTATATGATGCTATCCTGTTTGTATTTCTGGTGTATTCTATGTTCTTCTTGGTATCTAAATAATGCTGCTGTGGAGTGCAAAACAATATGTCAAATTCTTCCAAGTGCTTATCTTATGCTGTTTAAAAATTAGATTCAAAAGCTCTTAGGATGGTGACAATTCTGGTTTAAATTTTAATGATGACTATGAGGAGATCCTGCTAAACTAATATGAAATTAAATATTAAATCTCTATGACAGCACAATGGAATTTTCAACAGAAAAGGGAAAAAAAATAAGGCACTTCTGCTACATCTAGTTTCTTATTCTGCTGATGTAAAGGGTTCCATATTTAGCTGCAACACACTGATGAATCTCATGTATTACAACTTGTGCGGATTTGGCCTTCAATCTTTATTATGCAGTCCATGGCAGAAACAAACAATTTCACATTAAAAGCATATTGTTACATAGTTGATAACAATGAAAATAAGAAATACATTTTGGCTGCAGAAATAAGAAAAAAACAACCTATACTGTAGAGTTGTATTTTAGAATAGGCTTATATTTGTCAAAGTACATTCTCCTCTGGTTAATTACCGATGATTTATTTACAAAGCAAGTAACAAACAATGGCTAGAAAATACCATTGCACCACAAATTATCTACATGGATATTCCTATTTTTAATACTAGAAAACAGCTAAGGTGGCAATCACTTCAGTACAATGTTTCTTCCATAAATCTTAATGTGTATGTGATAATACAAAAATGGAGATGCAGACTGTATTACATTAGTTAGAAAATTATGGGCCTGGTTAAGAGAAAAAATAGATTTCTAGCAAAACGTAAGCTCTAATGCATTAACCACTCCAAGCACTTCATGTAGGGCCTGTCAACAGCTTACAAATTCGAAATGTTGCTGACAGGACAGTTGGAATTTGAGAAACTAGTTGAAATATAAGTCATAATCAGCCTGTGCCAGCCCCGACAGGCTTACAATTAGATTTCTGTTCACCCAGGAATTTATGTTAATAGAGCCTATGCTCTTTTGTGGATCATTCAACAATCAATAACAACATGGAATACGTTAATTTACTCATCTCTTTTAGAAGCAGTGATAACTCACTGTTCTGATTTTAGTTTTGATTTTAAAGTCTATCTTTATGTGAGAAATAGAAGCAGAAGGTGAAGCCTGGAGTACTGTCTTTTGTTAAGTGAGCACTGTATTTTCCCTTTGAAATTGTGGAACATGCAATCCTTGTAAGAGAGGACCTCTTGAACTGCAAACGTGTTGTCCTAGATGATCTTGAGAGACTTCAGCACACAAATAACCGGGACAGAAAACATCTCTACAAATAAATTTTAAGAGTAAATCAAGTATCCAACAGTACTAGAACTTTGTTTCACATTTTCTCCAGCCATTAGACTGGAGACTATGGTTCTCTAGCCTTTGAATTCTTGTTTCCAACCTGTTTAACACCACTGTCACTTGCCAAAAGCACGTTGGATCGCTACAGGTAGAGTACCTTTATTAGGACTAATGTATGTATTCCTGGTAAACATGACTGCTTTAAACACTGGAGCCTGGCAAGCCCCCATATTTCTTGTCTCTGCTCGTTGTTAAGTTTCATGCTTCTGTTTTACGCAAGGTAGAAGTGACGCAGAAGCACTTTTTGACAGACAGGAAAAGCAGGCGCTTTCCTCTGTGGTGGGTTTTTTTGTGGTTTTTTTGTTTGTTTGTTTTTTTGAGGGAAAGTGTATCCTACACCTTCCCATAGCATACTGCCCAGCGACACCGTGGCACTGGTGCGCAAGTGCTGTGAGAGCTACGCGGCAGGAGACCCTGTCACGGCAGTGGAGTAGTTTCAGCTTCTTGAAGTTCCAACTGAAAGGAAAGAAATTGCAAATACAATGAACAGTGGCTCGATCTCTTCCCACCCACAAGTCCGTGTGCGCGTTTGTGTGCGTGGGGTCGTTTTTTAAGATGCATTTTATTTATCATCTGCAGCTACTGTCCTGCCATATAAAAGCTAAAGAGGTAGCCCAAACAGTACGGTGAGATTGTGCAATAATGCAACAAAGGCAGAGGGAATAGTCACAGGAAAGTTTCATGTCTGGCCTCTAAAGATAACGAAACGTTAGTAGATTTGAGATTTTAACTAGAATTGGAATGTATTTTATAAAAAAAACCATTTTTTCTTTTTCTAGAGGGAAACCATATATGAATTTCACAAGCATGGAAGGATTTCACTCCCTCCCTTTATTCTTTTTGTAGCAGTTGTAGGGGAGTTAGTATTTTAGATAATACCTTCTGTGCCTACATCAGTACAATGGCTAACTTCTGGATTTGCAGCTAAAGTGTGGCTTAAATTCTATGTGAGATGGACTTACATTAGCAAACAAACCCAACAGCCTCTCAGCCCTGTGTGTCCACAGCATCCATGTCAAGTCCCATTCCCATACAGGCACAATAGCTCTAGAGATGTTTTCATCAAGAAAATCCACTTACTGTACTGCACAGCACGTCCTGAAAGTCTGCAACCCTTTTTACTGCCCAATTGATGTTATCCGGCATGTTTTAATAGATCCTATTAAAAACAGGGTGGGAGACTCTGCAAATAAAGAGTTTATGGTATGGAAAGCAGAGTTGTGGGTGCAGCCTGACTGAGACAAGAGAAGGAACGTGCTGCCACGAAAGTAATAGCACGTGGGTAATAATTTTGGGACCAGGAGAAGGAAACTACATTTTCTAACTGGATCTCTTTCCAAGCACATTCAGCAGAGGGGAGGCTGTTAGGGCTATTGATTTGGAGATAAATTTCTCCAAGGCCACAACATACCTTAAATGCTTGTTCAATTTAACATGTTATACTTAGGTATTTTCTTTATTCTCCAGTGGGAATGTTACTCCTCAGCTCCTCTTGGCCAGAAACTGACCTGATCCTAAATGTGAATGTCCCTAGCTTTTGGAGAAGTCTAGATCCAGAAAATAATTTTTAAGTTCATATTCACTTATATTTATGCATACATCTGTGTTCATACAGGTAGATGTGAATCTGCCAAGGTCTGGAGTTATAAAATCTGTCCAGTTTCTGTCATATTTCTGCATAGGACTCACCAGCATTCCCCATATGTGTTTGTATCTGTCATATAGTACTGGGAAAATTAAAATGTAAGAAAGCACTTTCTTAATTTATTTAATCAAAGTGAAACTAGCTCTCAATTTTTCTTTTTTGTCAACTTAAAAATATTTTTTCTTTAATCCAATACCCTTTTTATTTGTTCATGTGGCTGCCGATCCAAGGGCAAAATTTTCAGAGCTGAACAGAAATACCAGATTTTCTGGTTACTGAACCTATCTGAGGCCTCATTTTCAGCATATGAGGAGGATTTGCAGCTTCCATTATGGCCTTTAGACATTTCAGTGCTTAAGGAGAAAGCACCAGAAGCTAAAAATACAAAAAAATAGTTTAATACAAAAAAAACCTTAAATGGATCACAAAGAAACTAACTCACTGAAACAAGTTAAATTTATCAGCTTTCTATAATTATTAATAAACAATTTTCTTAAGTATTGAGGATTTGTTAATACTAAGAGATATTAACAAAACCAAAATGCATTAGGAAAAAATAGTTTTCAGGGAGAAAACTATGCGCTATCTTAATGCATAATAATAAGAATATTTGTAATGTTTTCTGTTACTGCTTTTGCATTGATATAAACCACAGTTCTTCCTTCCAGTGACTGCTTATTTTTAAGACTGTGAGGCCCTAAGCTGTTGAGCAACTGAGTGCTTGCATTTCTCATTAACTTTAGCAGGAATAAAGAACTCTCACTTGGTAAAAAAAGCAACTTGTAGAACATCTGTTTCTTTGAAAATGACTTGGACTGCACTGAGTACTATTCAGCCTGGCAATTAGAATTCATACCAAATGCTCTCCAAGGCCTTCTCTATACAAGAAAGGGCATGTCAGTATACTTAGATCATTACAGATACAATAGCTAGACTGTCTTGTACAGAAAGCATTTACCTGTAAAAAGAATGCCCTGTCAATAATATTTACTAAAGCTCACTGCTTGAGCAGACAAGATTTTTTTGGATGGGTTTCTTTTCTTTATTTTTGCTTTTGTTTTTCTTTTCTGAAAGCAAAATCTGCATTTACTCTCGGGTTTTCTCTGCTTGAAAAGAACAACAACAACAAAAAATAATTATATGTTACACTTGTAAGTAGTACCCCAGAGAACGTTTTTAGTGTAGATTAGTCCTACAACACTGTCTGTCATTATGATAGTAGCAGACAACAAAAATGTCTTTTACTGAAAGGTTTTCTGGAGAAGAAAAAAAAAAAAGTAGTTTAATATTGAAGTTCAAACATGGCTTGAACCAAACATGGTCAATGTATTCTATAGATTTTGTGGAGATGAGAAAGACTGCACCTGATAGCTGCGGTGCCATACTCCAGGGAGTGCAGGAGTGAGAAGGCTGAGGTCAGCATCCAGTGAACACATCTGGCAGAAATAAACCAGCAGCTGGGATGGTGGTGAGGGAAGTGAAATTGGGCCCATTTATGGCCACATCAAATTCTTTCAAATACCAGACCATGCAAAGAGACCTCTCAACCCATCTACGAGAGTATGAGCTTCCAAGGGCAGTCTTCTTCTCTGTAGTCCTGGGGAAAACTTGTGGCTAGTTGCTACTATGAGGTATACAAGTAGACAAAGCTGGACAGCCACACAATTTCTTACAGCTCTGCATACACCTTTTTTGTTCTGTGCATATTGGCTCTTTGCTTCAGTTTCCTTCCTTACTACCTCACTTGGACCTCATTCCTGATGTTCCCCTTTCTCCTCCACCCTCTTCCTCTCACTTCCCTTTCCCTTCAGTGTCTTCCCCTTCACTCCTCTTTACATATGCTTTATCACTTAATTAATTCCATCGCTATTCTCTAAATAAAAAAACCAAAACCCAAAACAACCACCACCCCAAAACAACCAACAAAGTTGGCTATGAGACTAGCTTCCTCCTTATTACCACAATAAAGCTCACTTCACTTGCTTGGTCTATCTCTGCCTCAGCTGGCTCTCTCCCTTGTTGGTGTAGGTTGAAAGATCTTTGTGGGAAGGATCATTTTCTATTCTCTGTTTGCTCAGTGCCAAGGGAAATAGACTTTATTTCATTCAGCAGTAAGTACCACATTAATCTTTGCTAAGGGTAGAAGTTTAGAAGGCTACAGCTCTCCTACAAATATTATAAAGAAGCATAATCAAATGTAAAAAATATGTGCGTACACACTGCACTGTAAAAAGCTGGAATTATACTAGATATAGAAACAATCCTGTTGTCAGACATGCACATAATTAACTCCACTGAGGGTTACAAATTCATAATTAACAGATGAATCTGTCTAATAAGTTTTTAACATATCTCATAAGTGCTACACATATGTACATACATACAGATATGTATGAGCCTCTGCCAATTTTGGCAGTTCTGCTCCACCACCAAAGTGTGCGTAAGACTGAGCAGGTACTAATTGGTTTCACAGGCCACAGTTTGGTATGTATGAGGCAGATGCTGGTGAACTACAACACCAACTGTGGATGCTTAATAAAGCTTCCCCTTCTCCCTTTAGCCTGCTCCCTCCCCTTTTCTGCAGCAATGACTATTCTGTCTGTTTGGAGATGACAATGTTCTGATGTGAGTTTCCTGGCAGCAGCTGCGTGACAGGTACGCCGTTGTTTTCACAAGAAGCCATTGTTGCCTGCACCTCGAGGAGGCAGCTAGCTTGTGGCTGATGTGGCAGCAGTGAGAAGCTGGTGCAGGAGCAACCTAAGTATATTGCTGAAAGGTGGTGTATCAAGGAATGAACTAGGCTTGTGCCTTTTTCTCTTCTGTTTCATAATTTACAGCGACAACTCAAACATTTTCTAGTGCTTGTGCTGTGCATGAGTTATTTCCATGAATGTTAAGATTTGCCTCCATATTTTGCTTGATGTTAACTGAGGGATGTGCATTGGAAATTCTCAGGATTAATCACTGGGACATGGATGTTGAAGCTGTAACAAAACAGCTTCTTTGTGAAAGCTAAGCAAAACTGGCCTGAATAAAAAAAACAAACATCTGTTTATCTTGGTATCTGCTGTGCCATAAAATCCCTACTTCTCAAAGGCTTTTTCTACATGGAAAAGGCATGTTCTCAGTATACCTTAAATAACAAAAATGGCACAATAGTCTTTAAAAGTTGGACTAGATGGTTGTTGTATGTCCCTTCCAAAGGAACTATTCTATTCTATTCTATTCTATTCTATTCTATTCTATTCTATTCTATTCTCATGTGTGTATATATATTTATATGTGTATGTATATCTCAAAACCCAGCGGAGCCAACACAGACAATTATCTGATACTAGAACTGCATGTATACAAGCCTTTCTCTACTTCTTGTGCGTCTTACAGGACAAACAAGCCAGGTAGGCTGCCTTTGTACATCAACAAAAAGTGTCCAAGTACAGTTTATTTTCTTTTTTATTCACTGTTGGAATGGGACAAGAAGATTCTGTCCACTCCTGTCTCCCTCAGCAGATAAGGAATATGAATAGAGAAATCTGTGATTATTCTCCAGCCAGTTTGAGAGCAGTCACCTATTACAAACATCCTGCAAAAGAAAGACTGCTTTGAGTGCTGTGTACATGCACGCATGTTGGACCCAATCATACAAGGTACCTCTGAAAGCCCTCAGCTTCTGAGCATCAACTGGAGGACAGAACAACTAGCACCATGCAGCACTGGGGTCTCTGTGTATGCATACACCAGTTTAAAATATAGCCTCAAAAGTGTTTAGACCTTCAGATAGCTACAAATCAGTATAAACCGTAACTTCAGAATACATGTCATCTCCAAGCGGGAGGCCTGGATCCAGAGATGACATCTCCACTGCTAGTCATACCTGATGGTTAGTCCTGTCCACAGTGTTGGCAGTGGAAGCATGGTCACGAGTGTTTTGTCGGACTCGGGTGGAGTTTTGCTGCTCAATGGTTGAGGAAGTGGGGATGCAGAACTCTCTGAAACACCTTTTGAAATTCTCATCTAGAAATGCATAAAGGACTGGATTAAGGCAGCTATTTGTATACCCTAAAGCAATACAGAAATGCCAGGAGACAGTCTGGAAAGTAGTTTCTGGAATGTTGACCAGGGCTTTAACGATGACGTAAATGTGGATGGGAGTCCAGCAGACGATAAACACTGCCACCACTACAAGAACCATCCTCGTGATTCTCCGCAGGTTCCTGTCCTTCTCTTTGGAGCCAGATAACATGCGAACACTCTTTAGGCGTAAAATCATCAGCCCATAGCACACGGTAATGATCAGGACTGGCATGATGAAGGCAAAGATGAACACACAGATTTTCAGGAGGTTCTCCCAGTACCAAGCAGGATGGGAGAATGTAAGTGTGCAGTCAATGGAGCCTAGAGAAAGAAAGAAAACAGCAGAGAAGAACAGGTGGGTCAGTTTTTAATTTGTTTTTCTTCAAACCTTTTTTTGTTAAATATCATAGGCAAATGCATTAAGATTTACTAAGTAAATGGCTAAACTGAAACAATCTGTGACCTGTCAGTGGCACAAACATTGATAGGACACAGGGCTGCAAAACATTATGAATCATGAGTTAGAGAAACAAAACTAAAGTAATGTGTTCTCTTTTGCATTTTATGGCTTGAAATTGTGTGTATATTGGACAAGAAAAAGTGCAGAATTGTCATAAATGCTTAAACTTTGACTCATTTTCACTTTCAGTATAAAATCTGGCAAAAAAAGAAAAAGAGATGGTTTAACCACCTTATCTACTGAGAGTTTGGGCATTGGGGAAGTTGATGGCATGACACTCATTAACTCTGCACAATGGAGGGTTTGGATTTATGTTGAGATGCTGTTGCTTCATGGAAGGTCTTTGAGTGCTGGTGATGAAACAGTGGAACGGGTTGCCCAGAGATGTCCCATCTCAGGAAACATTCCAGGCCAGGTTGGACGGGGCTCAGAACTGATCTAGTTGATGATGACATTTTAAGGTCCTTCTGACCCAAACTATTCTATGATTCTATCATCCAGAATATGCTCTCTGATCTGTATCATGTCCTGACAGGTAGAAAATATCTATGGCTGCCAACTTCTGTGGGAATACCATAGGTAAAGCACACACTTCTGTACTGTAGAAGAGTGCATAACCACCCCACAGGAGAAAGCATGGTGCTTTTCCAAACACGGTGTGGGACAGAGGGACTTGCATGAATCCACAGATGAAGCTGGAGCTGCTTGTTGTAAAAGACAGACCACGTGCACTTCTGTGCCCAGTCAACTACAGCCAGAGGCAAAACTGTTGAAGGGCTCCATTTGCACCAACGCCTGCTTTATCCAGGCGGGAGGTGAGAAGTTAACATCTCTACAATAAAGTGAAACAATGCAGAAAGGAGTTTAAAGATCAAAATATTCAATTTAGGAATGAAAATCAGACTTACCATGCCTGTATTTAGTAGTTGCCATGAACATAACTGGCAGGCCAATGGCAGAAGAAAGAATCCAGTTGCAGACATTGACAATTTTGGCATTTCTGGGGGTACGGAAATCAAGGGCCTTAACTGGGTGGCAAACAGCTACGTAGCGATCCACACTCATGGTGCAGAGTGTGAAGATACTGGTGAACATGTTGTAGTAGTCTATGGATATAACAATCTTACAGAGGATTGTACCAAATGGCCACGTTCCCATCAAGTAATTCACACTCTGGAATGGCAGAGTGCTTGTTGCTAGAGCATCTGCCAATGCAAGATTGAAAATATAGATATTGGTGGCAGTCTTCATTTTCGTGTACCTAGAAAAAAAATCAGCAAAGCATGTGAATGACCACAACTGACAATGCTAAACAAAACTGAGTCCAGTGCATCACGCATAAGAAACTCCTGTGAAATAACGGGCTTGATGCTATAAAAGATATTTTCTGCTTTTAACCAAATGACCTTGCTAAGGTTTATCTACATAATCTTGGCAGTTCAGCGAGACGTGAGTTAAATGGTGTGAGAAAGAAAAGATTAATTTAGCTTTTACAGGGAGAAAGGATCCACATAGAAAAAATAATATTATGGATGCTAAAGAACTGAGAAATTATTTGCATAAATTGTATTTGTACATATCAGACCCTGTATTGAATAGACAGATTTTCTGCATCTCCTGATGCCACGTCAATATCAGAACTGTGGTCTACAGAAATGGGAACTCATTTGTAGGTTGTGGAGTATTAATGATATAATTCCTTAGCGAATAAGTACCTAAAAGATTAGTGTAATTATCGAATTCGCTGTGTCAAAAATGCAGACTTTTAAGAGTTTCTCATTTGTTAATTATAGAATTCTAAAATAATTTGTAATGATAGTTTTTACATTGCTTTACTAATCTTAATGTCCTAAACAGGTTGGACAGATGGTTCTTCTAACCAAATGAGGAGACAGATGCTATTACCCAGATGCAATTAACCAGATGTATCGAGCATATCAACAGAACCACCCCCCGTGTGGATGCCACAGCCCTGTTGTTTGAGGTAGGAACGCCCGCTCTGCTCCACGGTGCCTATTTCAGCAGGAGGGTCTTCAAACTCCTTTGCACCTCCCTCCCTCTTGCTAAGTCTGTGCCACTAACTACCCAAATCCCACTTTTTGAATTTGGAATTTGTCACACTTCAATCACAGCTGAGCAGGAGGAGGTGTTTTTTTTTTTTTTGGTTTTGTGTTTGCATTGCTAAAGGTAGAATCCAAATTCCTCCTTAATTTTAACAAGAGCCTGTACAATTTCAAGTCCTTGCGTCACCTGAGCAGCACTTGACACCTAATATTGATGAGGATGCTACAGTTTTGCAGTGGTAAAATGACTGTTTCACTCTAAGTTATGTTCCTGGCTATGCTGCCCTGCTGTCCTGCTTGCTGCCGAGGTTTTCAGGCACTGGGTTTTGGGGGGGCAGATGGCTTGCTCTTTTGATAAAACTCCCTTCCATTTCTGCAAAGTAACAAGTACAGTGTTTAATCAAACATCTTGCAATTTATGGACTGATGTGCAAAAGGAATAGATCATTTAAAAAGACCTTTCAGGCAAACTGCTGGGTAAGGCAAAGTGTAAAATACAGGCTTTCATAGTTTTTTTGTCTCTGATCTCTTCAGAACATGGGTCAGCTGCAAAAAATTTGTGGCAGGGCTGTGTAGGGAGCGCATATTCAGAATCTTTTTGGTAGGATCTGGAGAAATTTAGACTTCATGCTGAATGTATCTAGTTAGCTTCTATAACGAACATCTGAAGAAGCTTGCCCTGCCTTTGTTCTCTCATTTTCTAGTATTATGCCTGAGGAGCCACTAGCAACTCTAATTGCAGTTTAGGGTGTTTTTTAAGAAAAGATTTCCAAGCTCTTTCTTGACTGATGTCTTGAGAAACTATGGTCTGGGTATGATACTTTGAAGCTTTAAACAAAACCTGCATTCTGAAAGTACCCTAAAAAACTTTTCTTTTACATTCATCCAACAGATTGTAAAACTAATTTAGGAAGAGGTAGATTCTGCAAGCATTCATGCCTCTCTCTCCTGGGAATTATTTAGAAAAAAATGTGCAGGATTGCAGTATGGGAGAGGAACATAATAAGCTGCAGCTCTAAAAACGTTTTGGAGGGAGAAGAAAATATTTTCTGGGTAATTTGCTGTAGAATCTTGCAGAACAGAATGAAATAGCAACATTTTTATAATGACTTTACTATTACCAAGGATGAAAATGTTGTACTAAGCCCTCCTTCTGCCGTGTCTCCTGTTGTTTGTTAAAAAGGAATGTCTTTTCCATAGGTCTGACAACAGACCCAGGACTAGCTATAATTGCGTCCAGAGGGCTAACCTGGAGATTTAGTTGTGTTATGAGCAGATTGTATCCAGCTTGCTCCAGTCTGAGCTGCTCAGGCAGCAACAGCAGTGAGGGAAGAGTGGCTCTCAGTTCTGCACAGACAAGGACAGGCAACGAGGATCCTGCACCCTCAACCAGGCTGCTGATCCCTACTCATCTCTGAGGCGATTGTCCCTCTCACTGTTGTTATGGCTGGGTAAGAAATCACCCTTAGAGGTGCTGCTGCCATTACACATGATTCTGGCACAATTCTGTCTGCAGAGCACATCATCAGATGATAATGATTTCTTTTTTATCAGTAATTAAAGTCGCTCTGATGATTTTAAGGCAATGCTTAATACAGCAAAAAAATGAATGCATCAGCCGACATATAATTGACTCTCAGGCCAGCATGCCAGAGGACGGGCAGAGGAAAGCTCTGAATAAATGGAATACAGCTTCTTCACCAGGACTGGCATGGGCATTATCCCACTTAAATGCTACACATTTTTTGGCTCTGCTATCTTGCTTTCATTGTCAGTTTAAGCGTAAAAGTTCTCAGACTTATTTTGTTTAATGGGCTCTATAGGCTATTAGTGAAGGATTTTGCTTGATGTACTCTGCAATCTTTATGTTTCTAATCACTCTGCTCTTACAAAGAAAGGAAGCAGAGCTTTTGTGGTGATAGAAAGTATTTACCTCCACAATTATCTAATCAACAAAAGCCTATTGAAATTTACAATATTCTTCTTAGTGAATTCTATGGCATTTGGGGTTTTTATGTACTGAATATTTCAAGACTTTATAAAGGGATTATTTCTAAATGGTACATTTTGTTAAATATATATTTTTCCAATTAGTAGATTACCAGTGTTCCCAGGATTATTTTTTGGTAGCAACTAATAAATACTGAAGCAATCGATTAAAAGTAATTTTAACAGCATGAAAAATAACAGTCCCTCAAAATTGAGTCTTGAAAGCCTTGATCTTAGCTGTTATTGTATCTTTTCCTAAGGTATAAGTCTACCTATTTGAACAAGCAGCACAAACATTTCCAGCATCCAGACACAGATATGTATATGACGAGATTTCAATACTTCAGAGGGACTGAATTTTATATGTAATTAAAGTCACAGGGTACCTGTGTGACTTACAATACCAAAAACATGGGATTTAGAAATGCAATCTTTTAGCAGATACTGGTTTTGCACTTTCATTCAAAGCCACCAGAAAATCTAAAAATGAACAGACGTGTAAAGAAAGTCTTAAATACAAACCCATGAAAATCTGAATGCTGGCATTTAGATTGCATTGAAATTTCAGCATCTGAAATACTATGTATACTAAAGTTTGCATGACAATGAGAAAGGTTGCAAGTAAAGACAAGCTCGCTTTGGGCAACATTACTTTTATTTTTACAGCTTTGCAATGAAAGACTTATAGAGTAACATGATGATTCAATTCTTTATGAATATTTAACTTGATATGGCTCTTGATATATATTCAAATTAATTATGCACTAGTATGCCCTTTCTGTCTCCTCAGTGCAGGTTTTATGTCATAAAATATCTATGTTTATGAAATGATTTTTGTTGGTAGATGATAGATGAGATTTACAACAGTAAGGATATATTTTTTGTCTGTCTAATTCTATAGGGTAAACTCAGCCTTGCTTTTATCTTCAATCCAACAAAGCTTTAAAACATACTTAGAGTTAGAAGATCTGATCTGCAGAGGTCCACTCAACCAGGATTTGGTTGGAATAAGAAAAAGCAATGCAGAAAATCATGACAATCCTTCTCAGCTAGTCACTAAGTTCCTACTACTCAAGGATAAAGACAACCTCTTCAACTGGCAGCCACATGTAATTTGCAAACCAAATAAAAGGTTCACCAAACTGACCTAGAGAGAGAACATATAACAGCACCTTGAGGAGCCATGAGCAACTTCCCTTCCACCTCACAAACATTTGGCAAGAGAGATGTGAGCCCACTTGTGCCTCTTTCTATTTCTGCAGGACAGATCTGTTTCTGGCCTGCCCGGTCCAATGGTTTAATCTCCATCTTATCACCTCCAAAAAGTCTGCCTAGTTGAACCAATTTTTAATTAACTTTAGTTTCCATGGCTGCTCTGGTGCACCTTGTATGTGCAACTCCAAAAATCTTTCAGCTTGCATAACTGAAAAGTAAAGAACAAATAACATGATGACTGTTTCTTTTCTTAAAAAATCATGACATTTTTAGTTTGCATCATGCTTTTCCTAAGCCTAATAGATACAGTTAGTGTACTGCCATCTGAGTCTGGTCCCTATTGCTTCTCAGAGAAGCCTTTTACATCCCGGTGGGTCGTTGAAATATACTCCCCTCCAGACCCTTTCAGCCCTTCTGTACCAGCTCAGTTTTCTAATGCCCTTGTACCACGGGGCTAGTGCCAAGAAGTCAGACAGGGGACACGTGCCTAACCCAGTGAATATAAGTGAATATAGTAACATATACCATTACAAATAAATTTGAAAACGGCCCCCATCTGAATAGGAACAGTGAGGAGGAAAGGAGAAACAGTCTTTTGCACTTAGGAAATGGGCTGGCCAGTGACGGATTGGTAATAACTACTTTCAGCAACACAAAGGCCTTCAAGCTTGCGTCCACAGAATGCTAATTTGGAGACAAAGCCTGCTTCAACTGATCTGTGTTTTAGTTCAATGCAAAATATATGAAAAACTGGCTTAATTACAGGAGATTCATTGCAGAAAGCAGTCGTTCATGAAAATGGCTTAGCTGCTGAAAGAAACAACAGCCAGCAACTAGGTCTTGCATACAGACAACCTGACATAACTCTTGTTGATGTTGGAGGAGATTAGGTTAGCGTTTCAAATTCATGTTCTTCTTGCATAAATGACTTGTTAAACAAATGAAGAATCATTATGTGCATACATTAGATTAGTTGAGGTCTCCTTGGGTGGGAAGATTAAAACATGTGAAGTATGCCTAGCTGAACCAATTTAAATTAACTTTTATTTCCATTGCTGTTCTGGTGCATCTTGTACATGCAACTCAAAAACACTAGGAAAGAGTGATTTTTTTTTTTTTTTTTGGGCATGTTTTCCTGAGATATCAGGTACTTTCTTTTTTCACTGAGTCCTTACACTTTAACATAGATCATGTCCTGTTCCTATTCTGGAACATCTCCCCCCCCCAAAAAAATATTATTCTGTCTGCCAATTCAATAAATATGTTTGACACCGAAGTCATGTGTCTCTCAGGTCATATCCTGGAAAGTACCTTTGTGCTAAAGGGTCTCAAATAAAAGACTTAACTATAGGGTGAAAGACCCATACTGCATTTCAGCCACAGCTGTGATGTGTGCTGTGGCAGACTGTTATGTATTAAAGTTTTTAAGTCTGTATGAGCTTAACTTACGTATCTAGGAACACATGACTTAATTAGCTGGAAGATTTTTCTATTGATTTCTATTTTCCATTTCTATGTTTCTATTCAGGGATAATTCAGAATGCTTCTGCCTTGAGCCCTTAAATTCAAGCTCTGGGTACAAGCATCTGTGTACAACCCTTACACATTATTATGTGGTCAGGCCACCCATATTGGAGGTGCAACAATGTGATTAAGCCCTTCTGATTTATATTCTTCTAAAAAGATCATATACAAGGATGTAATTTAAAAGTCATAAGCCCGCAGGGAAAACAAACAAACAACAAATCAAAAAAATTGTAGCAGAAAATGTTCACACTTGTTTACAACGAAATTGTGCAATTTGCAGACGCATTCACTTACTTCCTGCACTGATCCAGGGTTTGGAGATAAAAGGTGAACTGAGGAAGGGAACAAGAAAGACAGAGGCAGTGGTTGTTTCCTCCTGTTAAAGCTTTGCGTCCTGACTCCCAGCATCGTGCCAGATGCTCATCGCTGTGACCAGTGATGGTGGTTTAATCAGAGAGATGAAAAAACATTCCAACACCAAGGGTCACTTCAGGTGTCAAGCCATGACACGCTGAGGGGGTTTAACTAGATCTAAAATAGCAAGGCCTAGTTCTTCATTCTTGGTGGGGAAGGCAGCAAGGCCTCCATGTACATTATGCTGGAGCAGCCTTCCCCTTGCTTCCTGATGCACTGGCAAGGGGATGTCCTCTTTCTAAAGCAGTTTGAATGTATATGCTGAATGTGGATATGAACGCAGGGCAGATATGTACTGGACTGTAGTTGCTTCAGCTGCTCTTTTCTCCCTAATGCTTTGTTTTTCCACTGTCAGGTTTGTTTTTACCTTTATTCTCTTCTGTAGCACAAATGAAATTAATGCAGACTTTCACCAAAGTTTACTTTCCTCAGGTTATCTTGCTAGCATTTTTGACTTCCCAGCTCACCCCATCCTTGCACCAGGGGCTGTCTCAAGGCAGTTCCACCAGCATTTGCTTACAGGACCCAGGCAGGAGAATGGGCAGAGCACATCACTTCTCATGGAAGAGCATCAGCTTAGGGCTGTTTCTCCTGCTCTCAGAATCAATTAGCGTCCCTCAGACCTCAGCCTTGGGAGAGGGAGAGTCTTTTAGGCAGAGTCAGCTTTCTTCAGACTCCTATGCAGGAGTTTTTTGGGAACAATGTGGCACCAAGAGAGTTGGGAGGACATCTGAGTCATCCTGTTTTCAATTAATTACAATAGTGTGTTGGGCTTTGGGCTAAAATTCACTTGTTGTTTTCTTTATGGCTTTTCCTGCTTTTTTGACAGTGAATATCATCACATAGAGGTCCTCTTTCTGCTGCTTAGTTTAAATAAGTGAGTTTGTCCCTTCCCAGAGAAAACAAAATAAGCTTCTTTCTTTGGGAAAAACAGCTGGTTTGGCTTCTCCTATTCCTTGGTGTGTGGCAGAGAGGATTAATGAGCAAGGAGATTACCTCAGACAGAACACACAAACTCCACAGCAGTCATGACAGGTAACTATTTTATTATTTATCTTTTATTATTTTCATGCCTTTTAAAATTACATCTATATCCTTATATATCCTGGCAGGAATGCGTACAAAATAAAGCTGATGTGATGCATTCTATCTTTTTCCAAAAAGGGCAGGGGAACCAGACAGAACAGGTCTTTATAGATACATCAGTATCAACTTGCATTTAAGGTGTTGGTAACTCCCATTACCTTCACAAAAGCTACTTAAGGATAAAAACCAAATGCCACAACATATATGTAACATACATGCTCCAATGCCCAAACAGACATCTGCTGGTACACTTCTTTCTCCTCCAGCCTAGTTAAATGTGGGAAAAAATTATATGCAAATTATTCCAGGGCTTTATCTGGCCTGTTAAATCACCTTTAGCTGAGTTTCTGTTTGCCTGGTGCTGAGGCTTATATGGGTCTCCAGTAAAGGTTGTGTAACACATTTCTCAGAAATAAATCAATGGTGTTAATAAGGCTAACTCCAGTATACTGTCATTATCCAGCAGAGGGTGCTTATTGCTGAAATTTTTGCTTTGCCAGGAAAACTGTTGGTTTCTATGACTTAACTTTCTCGTCTCTGCCTTCAGGGAAGCACAACTGAGAATAAAACCGCTGACTACCTCTATGATAACTGTGGTTATATTTTTCTAGGGCGGCAAGTAAACAGCTATTTTCTCTGGTTTGCAGGCACTGGTTCCCTCCTCCTGACTTGTGCACTGATCAACTCACCCCCAGCTTGGCAGGGAAGCTGGCAGGGAAGCCTTTGAAGACAGTTTTACCACCAGTACAAGTGAGATCCTTGAAGGTGTGACAGGGAACAGCAGAGGAAATCACCTCTGGCAAGAGGTATCAGACAGGTAGCTTGGGGTTCAAAGCAATGCCATAGACTATATAGACCAAAGTAATGTTAAGTATATGAGGTATGGTCTCTTGCATGCAAGAGATGGGGAACTTCTAGCAAAGCTGTTGAGTGTGATCTGGAAAGGAGCAAGAGAGGTGAGAAAAAAGGGCTGGAGAGAAAATAAACGTGGAGGAAGACATGCCTGTGACGGGAGAGATGGGGAAAGCTGCTGCTGATGGAGGCAGGCACAACAGAAAGGAGGAGCATGGTTATGTGTTCTGAGAAGGCCAGATGAAAAGTACTAGGGCTCATGGATTTGGTCTCTATGTGACAAAGATGAGACTGCGTGTGAAATTGGGATTCTGAGGGAGGTACTGAGACCATCACCTTACGAGAAGGCTTTGGGTAATGGGCTTCTTGCATGATTTTCCTGTAAAGGCACCATATCCCAGTGCTGGAGGTTATCATTGTGCAAGGGAAAAACAGGAAAAGATACCTAACTGCTGCTACCTGCTCTCTCTTAAGAGATTTCTCTTAGCTGGGATTGCTCCATAGGACACAAGGAGGAGAAGGTGATCTATTTTACACAAACATTTTTGTTTTGAAGTTTTATTCCTGATCTGAGATACAAGATCTTACAGCTGATAATTGAACACTTCTCAGTGAGAAGGTAGACAAAATATGCTATTTTATGTCTTTCACAGTTACCTGACAGCTATAGTCTGTCATCCTCACCTTTTTTTTCATCATGCAAATTCAAAGGGAAGTATAAATAAAATTTAAAAGTGTTTAACATTAAACAGATGAACAGGAATGTGTCTTAACACACCTGGGCTAAGCTGTGGAACTCCTTGCTACTGAACACTATTAAAAGCCAACTTCCAAGAGGGAGCAGGCTCTTTGGAAGATGACAGCAGCCCTACCTAGTATACCATGAACTCAAACTTCATGGTATAAACCACAGAAGGCACAGATAGGTATAAAAATAACTCTGAGACCAGCCTAATCACAGCAATTCAGCAATTTTAAAAAATATTTATAATGATCAAGGATTTAAAACTTCTTTTCACTTGAAATCATAATGAAATAAAGAATTTTTTATAAATGTCTTATTAATGAAGATCTCTGTAATATCCATCTTAACACTTAGGCTTAAAAATAACCAACTTACTTAAAACCTTTAAAAATGTTTCAGAACTCTGAAATTTTGCTTTCGAGAATGTTCGTTTCAAACCAGCTTTGTTTAGACATGGTAATATTTGTGACCTTTTATTTCCAACATTATTTTTGATTCTGATTTTTCTTTTTTACTACTGATGGTAGGAATGTCTACAAAACCTATTGAATAAAATGCTGATGCAAACTACAGCTCAGAAAGTCCCTCTGCAGTCCAACAGGCTGTTAGAATGACTCTCACAGTGATGCTCCTTTTTCTTCCTCTCTTTGACTAAACACCAGCTGCTGCCTATGGCTGGAAAAGAGGTTAGTAAGCTTCCCTATGATTCGGAGACATTTGGTCTTATATCACGTTACAGTTAAGATTTTTGTGAGTATGTCACCTTTTGATCTCAAAAAAAATATCTGAAAGCTTATAAACAGCCAGTCAGCAGAAGCTATGCCTGATGATTTGAAAAAAATACTGTAAATCAAATTAAAATAAAGCAGTATTTCAGGATTATGTTAGTTCATTTAGCTAATTAGTCATTAGCTTGCTAATAATTACATAATATAATATAAACAATATGTGCCTGCAGTATTTTCTAATTTTACTGAAGACATGAAAAGTTGGTACAATTTGACTTAATTTTATGAGGAAATGAAAAAAAATAATCAGGAAGCGCTTAACATTATTTTTCTCGAGATCCATTACCAAAATGATACTCGAGGAAAAATACAGAGGGATCAGAACAGCTTTATCAAGAGAAATTGAGTGAGAGGGGATGTTTTCTGCCCAGAAGAGCCTCTAGCAGAGCAGGGTGGTCTTCCCTCCTGGGGCAAGTGTGCTGGCCCATGGGCAAGAAGCTGGCTGGGAACGGGCACAGGATGGCACAGGGAATGGAGATGAGTGTGGGGCTGCAGAGCCATCTGCTGCTCTTACTTAACCCACAGTCACCTCTGCTCCCTCAGGGAGATGGGGGTCATCCCCACGTTGCAGGGTAATGTATTTCAGGCCAAATTTTGACCATATCCATGAAAAAAAAAAAAAGAGAATACAAAGGTATGGATGCTGTTTTATCTGTCTGCTTCCCCTGATCTTGGGGGAGGGGAGGGAGCAGTTTGCTAGTCAAACAACATTTACCCACAAGCAGAGGTTGGTAAACTTCTATCACAGACAGTGTGCAAAGAGGGACACCTGCCTTTCTGTAATGCAGGATGCTGAGGGCCACCCCTCACCGCGCTGCTCGTTTAATTCTGTGCTGTTCCTCCCCAACCTGACTCCCTTGGTTCTGTCCCCAGATCTCTGGCTCGTGCTGGTGAACACTATCAATGCAAAATTCACAGGACTGGTCAAGGCTGATGTGGCTTTAGGTAAGAGCTGTTAGCAATGGGGGGAACCTCTTCTGTGGAGACAGTGGAACAGGACACACATTCACACATGCAATTCCAAATGCAGGGAAGCTGCGGACAGGAAAAAAAAAGAATGAATTTTATGCATTTATTGGTTTGAGAGATGCTGTAGGCCTTCTTTCACACCGCATCCATAACTCCATGGCACCTTACTAAAAAGAGCCCCTGTTTTTCAGAAAACCTTGCTGTGCTTCAGCCATTTTCAAGCTTGGGATTATTTTCGTTTCTCTAAACAGACTCTTTTCACTTCATATGTTATGACCTCTTTCCAAATCCTCACTTTTCTCTTCCTGTGCACTTGTGGGAGAATATTTATTCCAATTCCAATTCTTTCTACAATTGAAATTTCACCTCAAATTCTGTTCTACTAAGTAAAACAGTTTTTCCTCAAGTGTGAGGAAAGAAGGAACCAGAGCTTTCAGCACTGCATGGTCTTTCCAGATTGGATGATGTTTCAGTCACAGCTCTTTTTTTTTTTTTCTTTCTTTTTTTTTTTTTTCAAATTACTACTAAAAGGTTATTTTGAAAAACGTAGAATTAAGTCTCTTTGTTTCAGAGACGACTTCTTTCCCTGTTTTAATTTTTTTTTTTTTAAACCAGAGTAATCATTTACTGTAATGAAACAAAACATTTCCTTCCTCCCGCGAAGGATCATGGAGATCAGAACCTGAGGCCACTTTGTTTATGATATGTGACAAAATTAATAGCAAAACAATTAAGGAATCACTTGACTTGAGAGACTATAGTGGCTGTTGGTGGAATCACAGTCCTCTCAGGGCACTTGGCACTGTGGAGAACGGGGGCATCTGAGAGCTATTCCTCTCTTCCAGACCAGCGATGCTAAAGATTTTCATCCATGATCTATTACAGCTTTCTAGCATATTGCCTTAATCACAGGGCCCACTCGAATGTGTGACTAATCCCACCAACTTGATGAGAAAGCTGGAAAAGCCTACAGATTACTGTGTAAATTCAATACTACATGGTACTATTTGTACACTGTCTCGTTGTACTCTGCAGCAGATAGAAGTAGCATTTGCTGTTGACACAGCCATAACACTGTGTTCATTTCAGTAATTTACACTTACACAAAACACATGAGGAAAATAGATAATAAAAATTATCTACAGATTTTTGGGATTACAGGAAATTCATGGCTGTCAGTAAAACCTTATTGTTACTGCTGTCACTCATAAGACATTTTTTGTACTTGACAAAGGAAGCATCTCAGTGTTAGTAACATGAGGTTCAGCCTCAAACACTACAGATATAATGTAAATATTAATTCAAGCATGAGAGTATTCATCGGAACAGGAACCTTTTGTGAGAATGAAGACAGAGGATAAGAATGCATTAATAATAAAGTAACAGGTACAGAAATTGGAAATCCATGGAACTGCTTTGCAAGAGTTTTCTATCAATAATGACAACATATTTCTATCTCCTTGTTGGACATGTCTGCATTCTGACCCCTGTTTTCCCTGTCTGGGATAACAGGGTAGTATTGTGGACTGATGGTGACAGTGCCACATCTGGCAAGCACTTGCACGTCTGGCTCAAAACTCATGGATCTGCCTCAAAACTCATGGATCTGCCTCATGTGGAAAAGTTGTAATAATAATGTTTGTAAGAATAATACAATATTTGTTAAAAATATTTACAAAGAATCTGAACATGAGATATTAGCATCCAGCACACTGAACACGAAGTCACTGTTGCTTTCACTGGGGCTGGACTATGAAGGGTAGAGTAGGGGCAGAGTTACAAATATCTATGCACTTACCTCCCAAATCCTAGTATTTTCAAGACAATCTAGCTACCAATATCATTTTAAAATCTTATGTCTAGTAGTTCCAATTCTGCAAATTTCAATATTCTGTTCCTCCTGAACTGGCATGGGGTGAAAGGTCGATAAAAAAGTGAAGCTTTATATGATGCCAAATTAAATTCAGTAAAAGTTTTGCCTCCTGTCTGAGCTGAATCCAAGGATACATGAACATAAGTGCATATGCTCATTATTTCATATATGCATATTATATGATTCAAAATACTGTCACATTAGTATAGCTTGCAATAGGAAATAAATAAAAAAGTTCCTTATTGCTGTCCAGGTATATTAAACCTATAGAGAAACACAGAAAGGGAATGCATTTTTTGTTGCTTAAACCACTGTTCAACTATTAACGTGCAAATGCTTTTTCATCACAAACTGATAAACAGCTGCATGATATTAATTGGGAAGGAACTCTGTCATACTGAAACCTGTTCTTGCACTGGAGACCCAGGTTCCATCCCCTGCCTTTGCCATAGAATTCCTGGAAGGTTTTGGAGAAGCCATTTAATTGATTTGTGTTTTCCTCTCTAAAATGAAATTATAGTTTTGATTTCTCCTATTGTTTCTGGCTTTTGTTTTTAAGATGTAATCTCAGGGAGAGATGCTCTTTTTAGATAGAAATCTAAATGCAAGTGCCTCATTCAATTTGGCTTTCTGGTGCAAGTGCAATCCAATTAATTAATGCAAGAAATACAAACCTAGCATGGGTTATGCCTGGTATAAAAACATAATTTCAGTGAAAACTCGTGGCATATTTCTCTGCTGACAGTCATCCTGGCTCTGTTACGTTGTGCATCTGTTTTTTCTCCCAGAGGAATGTATTCAAACACTTGCTCGACCAACTGCAGTCATGCCTCTGTTCAGAAGCCTTTCTTCACCTGTATCTTCACGTAGATGGTCTGAATCTCAGACCGACCAAACCACAGGGCAGAAGAGAACCTCCCTACCTCTGCGTGTTTTAAAGGAAGCATCTGAAGTAGCGTTAAAACCACCATATTTGTAAACTAGTGCAGTTTGAACCACTAATGGTGCATATTACTTGTGTTCCCGTTAGGTCTGTGAGCTGCACGGGCTTTGCAGGGGCATCCCCAGTAACGTGCTGAAGGAATCATCCTCCACCGTGCTGCAGCACCCTGCCTTGACTCACCCACAGCTTTAGGTGGCTACCACTGTCAGTACGGCACCTGCCACCAAGCCACCCCGGTGCCGCTGGCCTGCAAGGGATGCTGGGCTCCATCCTCTGCTCCTGACAGCTCCCTGCAGCCCTGCCCGAACGGCTGCTCCCCCGACATCTTGGGAAACACGGTGTTCAAAGGGAAAAGGGATGCTTTCTACACTTGGGGGAACTGGAAGTGCTGGGCAAGGCTCCCCCCGCCCCTCTTTTTCAGGGTCTGGGCTCTGCGGGGCTCAGCGGGTGCTTGATTTGGAAACGACGAGCAGCCACGAAGGAAGAGCCGCTCGGTGGTGCCCGCCCCGTCGCGTCCCGCCGCCCCGCTCCCGGGAGGTGGCGGTGTTCCCCCACGGAAGCCGCCCGCCCCGCTCCCGGGCGGGTAAAGGAGCCTGCTTAATCTCGCTCCCGCTCGCCTGCCGCCGATTTACGGGCATGGGATTTCTCGTGCGTGAAAGGCACGATGCGGAGCGCCCGGTAACAGCCCCGGCGCGTTTGCGGGAGGGAAAGCTGCGAAGCGCTGCGGCACAGGCGGGAAGCCGGACAGCGGCCGCCATCCTGGCGCATTTATACACGTGTATACGTTTGTATGTATATCTACGTATCTAAATGTATACGAATATAAACATATATATCAAGACCTGAGGCAGAGGCTATACAAATTCGGGCAGAGAGACGATTCTTGCCGCGATGCCGTTTGCGTTTCCCTTGTGCGCTTGGGAGAGGCGGGGGGCGAGACGTGGGGCTGCGTGGCCGGGCGTCCGGCTGCGCCTACACCCGCACACGCTCCCAGGCAGCGGCCAAAGTCCCTTTAAATCCTCCCACCTCCGCACTTCGCAGGTGCGAGATTCGAGCCTCATCGGCCGGAGCAGCTCCTGGACGTGCCGCAGCACCGGGGGGGTCACCCCGTAGAGCATCCCCGGACCTGTAGCGGTTGCCCAGCCCGGCCGCTCCTCACGGCCCCACCGCAAGTTTCCCTTCCCCCGTCACCTGCTCGGCGCTTTCTCAAAAACCTCCTGCCCTTTCTTTCCCCGCGGGGGGGGGGGGGGGGGGNNGGGGGGGGGGGGGGGGGGGGGGGGGGGGCGCAGAGCCCCTCCGTGCCCCCCACCCCCACGCCCCCATCCCTCGGCGCGGTTCTCTCCACGCTGCCAGCCGGAGAGGGACGGCAGCATCTCCCGTCGGGCCACCGGCCCGCAGCCCGGCTCCCCGCGGTGGGGCGTCCGCCCCGACGGCAGCGTCCGGGGGCTGCGGGACGGGACGGGGAGGGCCGGCACTCACCTGACGATGACATACATGACCAAGAAGTTGCCGAAGAGCCCCACGACGCATACCACGGAGTAGATGGCCATGATGGCGATGGCCGTCACCACGGAGGGGCCGCCGCCCGTGGGCGCGCAGGGGCCGCCGCCCCCCGCGCTGCCGTTGGCGCCGCCGCCGCAGGGATCGGAGCGGTTCCAGCCCGCAGCCGCCGCCGAGGCGTTGCCCCAAGCGCCCGGAGGTGCGGCCGCGCAGGGCGGCGCGGCGGAGCGGCAGGCGGCGGCGGAGGCATTGGCGGCGAAGGGGACCTCCAGGGCCCCGGCCAGAAGCGGTGCGGAGCCGTTGCCCAGCAGGTAGGCGACGGCCATGGCGAGCAGAGGCTTCAGGTCGGTCACCGGCTCTCGGCGCCCGAGGGATGCCCGGCGCCGTGCAGTCGCGCTGCGCTTGCTGTGGCGGTGCCGGGGAGGCGGCGGCGGCGCCCGCCCGCCCCGACGGCGCGTCCCGCCGCTGGGTTCGGGCACATGTGTGCGGCGGGCGGGGCGGGCGGGGGAGGAGGGGCCTGTGGCGGCAGGAGCGACGGAGGGCGGTGGGAAGGAGGGGCTTCTCCGGTTCTCCGCCACCCCTCCCGGGCCGGCGGGGCACAGGCAGCCCTCCGGCGCCGTCGCCTCCCGCCGTGAGCGGAGCTCCCGCCGTGGCGCAGCTGGTGCGGAGCCGGCCCGTCCCGTCGCGCCGCTGGAAGGCTGGAGGGAGCGGGGGGCGAGCCAGCAGGTTTCCCCTTTCCCTGCGGGGTGGCACTTGAAAGCAAAGCGCCGAACACGTTCCCTTCCCCAACAGGCATCGGTGGCGAGCACCGGAGAGAAAGTACCAGTAGAGACTGACTTGGCGGGGTTTGGATGGGGGCAGGGAGGAAGGAGATCAGTACGCGACTGATTAACGTACTTGGGTTAATCAGGGATCTTGACAAAACGATCATAGGGGTAGCTGAGCCTTGGCATAAAATGGGGTGAACAGTCCGTCCCCAGGAAGGGTGACTGCGAACAAAATTGTGCTTTGGAAATCACTTGCATCTCACAGATTTTCAGAGACTTCAAGGCTGCTCTCCCCTAGGCATCGGTTTGATTGTTATTGGGTGTGATCACACAGCTGAGGAAGACATCCAAACCATTCTCCCAACTGTACATGCGTTGTCCCCGGCGCTTGGCTCGCATCAGCACATTTCTGTCATCAGTTTCTTCCAGTTGAGCAGAGAGGTGCATCTCCAGGACTGCCTGCTGGATGGCTGATTGTTGATTACTAGGACCCAACTCTTTTACTGTCTCATCAATGAAATCAGAAGGGATCCTTGGTAAGGCAGGAAAAAGACCTGCTAGTGAGCAGGAAGGATATCAGAGTGGCAGTGATTGCTCCTACTGCCTCATCATGGACACACGCTTAGTATATCTGCTCACCATGTGCAGAGCATCTCCTGCTACTTCCAATAGTGGTAGTGGCAGAAGTGGAGCAGAAGGAGCAAGCTGCACCCTGACAGGAAGATGCAAAATACCAGGCATTGTAGTCTGAGAAGTTCCCATGTTTCCATCCCACAAGCAATGGCACCCAGTGACAATTAGGGCAGTGGCAGAAGTAGACCACACACTTCTCCAAAGTATCTCTGATCATCATCAGTGGGGAGGAAGAGGAGAGAAAGGAAGAGGGATGTCACTGGACTTTGAGAGAGACCTGGGCAACCAATATTCCTTCTTTAAAGTTACGTACCGTCAACTCTTATCAGGCATGGAGTGGAATAGAAAAAGAACAAGTAAGCTGTTAATGGACACTTTTTGTGGATAGCGTCTATTACTTCATGGCCAGAGAGAGTATTTTTGGCATCTTTTATTGACAGGAGAGAGCCATTTAGCGACGTATTCAGAAAAAAAAAAGCATTGGAATAGCAGTTACATTGTTGCTGGAAAAAAAAATGTGGACAAGGAGAAATGAAAGCAAGAACTCAGATTTCACATGTCAAAGTCTCTTCCGCTTTATCCCCTTCTGAAGTACAGCATGTTTAGCCATACACAGAAGGAGGAACAAGGCTTTAAAACTTGGCCATTCTCAAAGAATGTTGTCCCTGGGTATGTGCACACACTGTGCAGCAGCCTCTCTCTGTGCTGGCCTTTTGTTCCACCAAAGCCATCTGAAAAGTTTAATGTAAGCTTGGACACGATTAGCATTTAGCCCTTTGAATATACCTGTGTCTCTCTGTGGAAGGGATGGGGAAGATGGGGAACAAAAATCCAGGCTGATAGGAAATCCACTCTGCACCCCCTGTCACAGCCAGATTTGTATCACCCTCACTGTCAGAAGGGTCTTTGGTGTATTAAAAACTAGTATTTTTAAATACTCTTAAAAAGAGATGCCTATCTGAACCTAGTGTTATATACAACTCTTTGTTATTAGGGACAGAATAATTATGATGCATGATTAAATCTACCTTTTGGCAGGTGCAGAAGAAAACTTGGGCTATGGAGAGGACTGGCAAAAAGCCCTGGGAGTTGAGCCAGTTTAAGATAGGCCTCGTTAAGCAGAATCTCAAGGTAGGAGAATGATAGTTAAATGCACGTCTTTGAGAAGTTATAACAACATCATTGCTCAAGGACATAGGCAATATGAAATAAACCTTTACAGTAATGTTTTCAGGTGATGAGGGACATTTTAAGTATAATAATGCCTGAGACCCTTTCTTCAAATAATTTCAGGTAATGAAGGAATGTGTAGTCAAGATTCTGCTGAAAAAGTTGCAGGCCAGTAATTCCTTCTTGTGGGTAGCAGTGCAGTGCACGTAGGAAAGGAAAATAAATAGCTTTCAGATGTATGCATTTGAAATGGACACCTCAACATCAAGTTGGGGTCAGAATCACTATCTCCATCTCAAATCAGATTTTTGCTTGTCTCCTTTCTGCAAAGCACTAGGAACAGGATAGTTCCCAGGGCTGCAACTAGAAAAGGATGGGCTGAAGACTTGAGCAAGACTCAAGACTTGCAGAGAATTTTAGAGTGAAAATAGTACATCAAATACTGTCCTAGGAGTACTGGTAAGTGTGGTAACTCCAATGGAGTTATATATACACAAATAATATAATATAAGAGGGACATAGACCTGATGGAACGGGTCCAGAGGAGGGCC
>BJBW01003676.1:0-46741 GCA_004320125.1 Scolopax mira | reverse complement strand
CTGGTGAGGCCACAGCTGGAATACTGCATCCAGTTCTGGGCCCCCCAGTTCAAGAGGGACAGGGAACTACTGGAGAGAGTCCAGTGTAGGGCAACTTAGATGATTAAGGGATTGGAGCACCTCCCTTATGAGGAAAGGCTCAAGGAGCTGGGACTCTTTAGCCTGGAAGCAAAGGCTGAGGGGAGTCCTTATTTATAAGTATCTAAAAGTGTGTTAAAGGATGTTGGAGCTGGACTCTTTCGATGGTTTCCAGCAATAGGACAAGGGGCAACAGGCTCAAGCTGGAACATAGGAAGTCACATTCAAATATGAGGAAAAACTTCTTTATGGTGAGGGTGACAGAGCACTAGAACAGGCTGCCCAGGGATGTTGTGGAGTCCACTTCTCTGGAGATCTTCAAGACCCACTGGAGTCCTGAGTGATGTGCTCTAGGCATTCCTGCTTTAGCAGGTGAGTTGGACTAGATGATCTCTAGAGGTGCCTTCCAACTCTGACAATTCCATGATTCCATTGATTCCATGATGAAACATCCTCTGCTTCACATCTGTTTAAAGCACAGCACAAGCCTTTCATAAGGCTTCATAAGGCTTTTCAGGCATATAGGAACCCTTCTCAGCCAGCAAAGCAGGATTGTTCTGTCTCTGTGGAGTTTTTATGGGCTTTTTTTATTTTTACTTCAAACAGACAGCAAAGGGAGGAAGTAATTAATTGACTGATTTGTTGCTGTGACTGCTGAACACAGGGTTTATTAACAGTAGAAACTACTTAGACTTTTTTCTAGAAGTCGTCTGCCACTCCACAAAGTCTTAGATGGGGCACTGTAGCTTTGCTTCTTCTTCACTTGTACTGTGCAGTATTCCAGGAGAAGTACAAGGAAAGAGGAAAGAAACCAATGAAGATATCAAACAAAAGTAGGGATATAAAATTTCAGCCACTAATTATACCAGGATTTCAACCCAGCTGTGCTAGAAATGTGCTGTATTACCTTGGACAAGACATTGCACCTCTTGGCACCTCACACCCTTATTTGATTTGTTCATGATTACCTTCAGCCAACCTAAGGCCGAATCACTGCCAAAAGGGACATTCCTCCCCCTTCTTACATCAGGCCAGGCGCCCACATGACCATACAATAAACCAATCCAACCAAAAACCAGCTCTAGGAAAAAAACCCAAAACATTCTATGATTCTAAAAGCTTATGTAGATGCACCTAGTGTATACCTAGGTATACCACTGATGCCAATATTTTTTGAGACCTCTGGATGCTACTATAATACAAAAGTACTTGGACTCTATTTAAACTCTCTGTTTGGCGGTAAGAGACAGAAATGTAGCATATCCAGTGTTGAGTGAGGAAAGAGGAACCACAAGGATTTAATGAGTTTTTATCCCCACAAAAGACTGGGTATTTTCTGTAGTCCTGCTTCTGAGCAATAGAGGTATGCCAAGGCTGAAGCTCAGCTCTCTCTGCAGTTCCCCTGGGTGATGATGCACCCAATGATTTCATACAATCATAGAATGGTTTGGGTTGGAAGGGACCTTAATAATCATTGAGTTACAATCCCCCTGCCATGGGCAGGGACTCCTCCCACCAGACCAGCTTGCTCAAAGCCCCATCCAGGCTGGCCTTGAACACCTTCAGGGATGGGGAAGCTACAGCTTCTCTGGGCAACCTGGGCCAGTGTCTCACCACCCTCACTGGAAAAAATTTCTTCCTGATAACAAATATAAATCTCTCCTCTTTCAGTTTAAAACTGTTACCTCTCATCCTGTCACTCCACTCTCTGATAAAGAGTCCCTTCCCATCTCTCCTGTAAACCCCTTTCCTGCTGTTTGTGGTCATTCCTCTACCAACACACAGCTCTGCTGTCCTCAGCTCCTGGTTGCTTCACCATCTGTCAGTCTGTGGACTCACACTCTAATTCAAATGTGTCTTTTTTCAGTAGAATCCTTAATTTGCCCTTTGCGGGTGTTTTGTGCAGTTTGCTGCACTTCCTAGTATTTTTCATCAGTCACTCTGGCAGTAAAAGAAAAGACAGCAGGGGGCACCAAATCTGCATAATTCTGTTAAAATGACAGCTTCTGGACCATGCTTATAAAATTGACGTTATTATGCATACTCTCAGCTTAACACCGGGAATTTATTTCCAGCGTGGATATTTTTTAAGATATCTCTTTGCTTCTCAGAAGCTACAATGATGAAAATGAACATTGGATTTCCACAAATGTATAAATCTGAGCCTGTAGCAGACATTTCTTCTGCCGGCTGTTATCCTGCTTCCTTCCCTGGTGCTGTAGGCTCCAGAGCTCGTGCCCTGGTTCTCTGTCTAGCACTAAATTTGAGAAGGCATTTGTCTTGGCAGAATTGGATTAACTGAAGGCTTTGCCTCTCAGTCCTAAAGTGTTCTGGTCTTCTGTGAGAAGATTTTCTGCTGAAACCAGTGTTGGACCTTCTAACTAACTTAACCTCTCAATGGCAATACAAAATGTTTTCAAGCCTAGAATAAGTGATATAGCTTAACTCTGCTACTGTTCTTTTGCAGAAGCTTGATCTCAGCTTTCTTATAACTTACTTTTTAATAAGAAAAGTCCTCTGCAAAATAAAAATGAAACTCAAAAATATTCTCTCCTGGTTCTTCAACTATTGGCTTCAATGTAATCTGTGAGGTGTGGATCTGATTCAAAAGCCTTCTTTGTATGAGTGGTTCACACTCATGGAACATCTGTAGATACACTCAGAAAAGCAAAATCTATTAATTGTGTATATAATAAATATGTATTATTTGTATTTTGGAAGTGCTTCAGGATTGGATCCTCACTTGATAATGTACAAAGACAAGTGGCATTATGGTTTGACAGACACTTTGGGAAATCTATTAATTGGGAACTACTAGTAGTGTATTTCTAGTAAAGCAGAAAAAACACATTCAAACATTGATGAGATGTTCACCACAGGATTTTTTTCTGCCCTGTCCTGGATTCATATTCTTCTATTTCTTTGAAAATTCAGTCACTATCTAAAAATGCCTGTCATGTTCTGTGTTGAACTGATGGCACATGCTTAGCTGCCTTGTGTGGGTACAGAATGCATATATTTGCATTCAGTGACATTGGCAGGTCTGAAATGTTAAAAGCAGGACCTGGAAATCATGTGTGTTTTCTTCCGAGGAGAGATCTCATCACTCGATTACTCTTTGTGATTGGTTTACCGAGTGTTATTGCAGCATTTTCTCTTGGGGTTCATGTATCTTACATTTTTGACTGTGTAGTTTCACTGACCTTACAGTATTATTGTGAAGAGAATAGAACATTAAATATTGGGCAGAGTACTCACACTGCTGTAATGGGGATTGCATAAATATTCCATGTAAATAGACTCTACGTTCCCATTGATTTATTTAGAGAAAGTTTACAGCCTTGAACTTTTAGCTTCATTTGTCCTACTCACAATAGCAGCATAGAATAATGATTTCAAAACTGTATTTTACAGTAACCTGGCAATAACTGTGTAAGACTCCTGATAACAGATCTCAGTTGTTCCTTCATCATGTGCAGAGTTGCTATGTTTTCCTAAACCTTGTCAGCTTGAAGTTCAAGAAGCTGGGGCCTTTCTCACCTCTGATGTGCTTCGTTGATTTCTGTGGCAGGACTGCCAAATAAAGTTAATAAACCTGCAAAACAAACCTGACTGCTCCCCATGCTCGGTAGCAGTAGATCACAGAATCACAGAGCTGCAGAATGGTTGGGGTTGGAAGGGACAGCTGGAGGTCATCAAGCAGGTTACCCAGGACCATGTTCTTGAATATATCTGAGGATGGAGACTCCACAACTTCTCTGAGCAACCTCTGCCAGTGCTCTGTCACCCTCACCAGTACAAAAGTTTTCTGATGATGGTGTCTGTGGCCTTTTGTCCTGTGTTCAGACACCTCTGAAAAGAGCTCTTTGCATCCTCCCTTCACATATTTGGATACATTGATATGATGCCCTTGAGCCTGCTCTTCCCCAGGCTCAATAGTCCCAATAGTCACAATTCTCTCATCCTTTCCTCATATGAGAGATGCTCCAATCCCTGATCATCTCCGTGGGCCTTTGCTGGACTCACTCCCGTATGCTCATATCTCTCTTGTACTGAGGAGCCCAGAACTGGACACAAAATGCAACTCATAGGATAATAGGACCTTTCCTCTTTAAAAATTTGAGACAGTTCTTTCTCCCCACCTTTCCATTGCAACCTGCCTTCTGTGGCTAAGTGGCTTGCCCTACACAGCCATAACAATTCTGATTTTCACAAACAGGTAATTCTTTGCTGGGATTTTCCCCTGGTACAAAAACTGGTGGTTAGATGTCTCTAAACTTCAAGCAGACATAGACAAGAGATCCAAGGTTTTCCTTAGACACTTCTTCACCATACAGGTCAGTACCTTGCACTTCTTCTAGTGCTAATCCTCTCCTGTCCCAGTCATATTTCATCTTCTTCTGTCTTTCCCTCACCTCTCCCACTTCTCTTTCTCTGGTCCATTCATAATATAGTATCTAGCAGGCATAAACCAGCAGAATAATAGATGTCTGTAATCAGAGCAAAGTTGGAGCCAGACTACTCTGAACAGCATGGCTGTATCTAGGCTATTATTTCAGGCTCCTGTAACGATGTCACATACATTGAGTAACACAGCACAAGAGGCATGGACTCCGCTAAGTGGTGAAGTGAAGATGTTTATTGTTTCACTTTTTCAGCATATATAGTTTCTGTCTTTTGATCATGCGTTGTGCCCTTTTCACAGAGAGGTTGTGATTGTCCATACACGGTTGTGAGCAATACGATTGGCTACATTTAAATGTTTATCCCGCCTAGGCTAACAAAACATTACTGTTTCTGTACTGCTGTCTATTTGCTACATTTCACACCACACACATCAACATATAAGGACATTGTTTTACTGATCTCAAGGCCTTCTTCCCATCAATACAAGAACACCTGTCGAGCTCTCGCTCAGCAGCGTGTCTTCAACTTTCTCATTCTCCACAGAGTAAGCCTTCAAAGGTTTACAATTCCATCCAATTTCAAAGACCTGTCTATGATTTTCCTCTTCCGACCCCTCCAACAGGGAAAATAAGAAAGTTCTTTGACCTTGGTCGTTAGAGCAATAAATATATAAGCAAGAACCTGATAATTATCAGGGGAATCTCATTGTGCTTGGTTTACTTCGGAGTTTTGCAAGGCAGGCATCTTCCTCAGGATGTAGTGGTCCCACCTCTTCAAGGCAAAAAATGAATTTGTGGACATCAATGATCTGAATAAATTTTCCCAGTGACTTTTGTGATAGAGTTTTTTGTCTTTCTGGGCATCTATTAGCCTGCTAATCAGATCCAAGCCATCTCCCCAGTTTATGAGCATTTTAACAGAAGGAAATTAATAGGATTCCCCATTGGGTGTGAACTTACAGTTCACTAATTCACACTGTTCTTGCTGGAGACTCTTTAGTGCTAAAGGCAAAATAGCTTACTATATTTGCAAAGCAAGATTACGTTCTCCTTGCAAGGCAAAGTGGCCTTAGTGTGAATTAGGACAGCTAAGCTGCAGTGCTTGGAAATTTACACACTAATTATCACAAATTAGCTTCTCTATCTGGGCCAGAAGGAATATATGAAGAATACGCAGGGGGTTGTCCAGAGTGTTACCTTTTCCTGCAGCATGATCTCTGATGAGATTTGTCTGGTCATATTCAGATCACCACAGAAAACTGTTCCCGGCTCTGATCAGCAAAAATCCATCCATCCTGATTTTCATTTATCTGCGAGTACAAAGTAACCACTTGGGAGGTAACATACATATACATGTTAGTGACAACAGCAATGCATGCTTCAGAAGCCAAAATACACCCCCTCCCACCTAAATACTTGCTGAAACATATTTTTCTCTAGATAACTATGCCCACAAAGAAAACCTGCCTGAAGTCAGTTTGCTTTTGAGAGCTGCTTGAATTGAAATCCAGAGCAAAGTCTTACAATATCTATTTGGGAAAAGAAAAAAGTTCATTCCTATTATGTGTGTTTTTTTCACAATAGTTTATAAGGCATTAATTTAACCCAGTCAGCAAGAAACACATATGTAGCATCTATCTCTCTGAATCAATTAGCTTGCTGATGTCAAGGCAGTGACGATAATGGAAGGCAGTTGCAGGTTAAAGCAGAAGAGAGCTTTGTTTTTCTGTAGAATAACTAAATGCCTTGAACTGAGAAATGGAATTTGTGTGTGCACAGTACTATGACTCATGGTAGTTTCTTAAAGGCTGTTTAATGTACTGAAGTTGACATGAATCATTGTTCTCTTCCCAGGTAATGACTAGTTAAGATCACATTTAGCTCTTCCATTTCTGTAGTAATCTCTGAGACTTGTATTTCGTTGATCTTCCAGTGAACAATCCCTTCAGAGCTCTGAGTGACAGGTAAAGGCTTTAAGAAACAACTTGAGAGCTCTGTTTGGAGACCATGGATGACTGGAGCTGGCACCTGTTATTGCTCAACCACTTCTGTCTCAGAAAGTGTACCTTGTCCTTACTGATTAATGTAGGTACAATATATATAGAACACAGAAAAAGGCAACTCTGAATTACATAGATTTTATATTAACTTCCAAAAATGAACCCAAAAAGGGCAGAATTTTTGTTTACTTCATCACAATCACAGCTATTCCTGGGATTACATCAAGTATTTCACATGGCATTCTGAATATTCACTTAATATTTAGACCCAGACTTTAATTATCTGACTCTTGTGGTCTAGGCAAGTTTATTCAGAATTTTCAAGATAAAACAGAAAGTAAAAGAAGACAGGATCCAAATGAAGAGAATATATTTGTGGTATAAAATGCACTAGAGCCTCCTACCTGGATGTCAAACCTTTCCTGTTATCTTCTTCATAGGAGATGGGTAAATTGCAGAGAATTCGCTTTGTCTTGCTGGTTCTGCTTCAGACCAGAAACATTTTATATGATGTTAAAAACAGGATGGCTAATGTATTAAAGGTTTATATTTAGAACAGGAATGATCTTTCAGCACAGCATTCTCATGAGACTTCTTGCTAAACATGTTCCTACTCCTCCATTGCCACCTCCAACCTTTTCTTCTGATATTTTTCCAATTTACAAATGGATTCTTCAGTTCTTGTTGTCAAATGCTGCAATAGTTTTTCTGAGCAATTTTAGCTGAACTAACTAGGAATTCTAAGTGATACGATCATTAGTTTAACTCCTACAGTCAAAAATATCCCTATTTAAGGGGTTTTAGTTTTCGCTCTGGTATAACATGAAAAATATGTTTCAAAGTTAGAAAAGCTTAGGGGATTAGTTCAGACAATCTTTAATTGAAGTCAGCATTTGATAAAGAATTCTGTTATTGATATGCTAATAATACAGCTCATGTTTTTGAGGTGATTGATTTTTTTTTTCCCTTTAACAGAGATTTGTAAAACCTGATGCTAATTTAGCAGAGGCAGAGAACAAGGAGGCCAGGTTCAAAGGGCCTGAGGTGATAGCAACCAGCATGTTTGCACTGTCAGGGCAGCGCACACCTTCTCCTTCCTTTGACGTCACAGATGTACCCACCTCTCATAAAACTGCATCAAAAGTGAACTTTTCCTGAACAAATACAGCCATAATTTAATGTTTATGTATTCATTAGTCAACACTTTCATTTATGCAGACCATATTGTAACTATTCATTTCTGTGTGCAAGTTAAAAATGACTAAAATCATTAATTCTGTTAGAATACATATGTTGGTTTGGTGAAACGCTGATTTTTTTCTGAACGATAGCAAAGATACCAGGCCTTGGTTTACTGCACCAGATTGTTGTTTTCTGGACAGCAGGGATGAGGATTCAATAGCAGTCTCAGTACAAAGAGATAAAGAGGAAGAGCATTTTATTTAACAGAAGAGAATTTATTCTTCCTCTGAGAAGGAGAACTGTTGAAAGGTGTCGCATATTTGACTCTGTTCTGGCTTCTGTTCAGAATGATGGAGCCATGAAGTGTGATCTGATACAGACTGCAATGGGTAGGAGCAGCCAGCAGGGTTTGTACTTCAGCAGAATGGTTCAGGCTCCAGGGTAGGAAAAAATGAAACACCATTAAAATCAGAGTGTCCTAGTTTAAGGTAAAACTGGACCAAGTTTGTGTTCTGTAATTTTACATTTTAGTTAGGCCTCCTCTAATTCTCTGAAATTAATGGCATATTGTTGAGAAAACTGCTCATTCTCAGGATGATAAGGCCAATGTTTGTGCTAAGTGCCAAGGGATGGTATGTGGAGAGGCTCTTCCTTATACTTATTGCTATAACAACCAAGGTCAGCCAATTTTCATTATTTGCCCCTTAGAGGGTTGGAAACTGAAACATAGAGGGGTCCCACCTGTGGGGAGGAGCGGACAGGACAGGTGACTCAAACCTGACCAACTGGGGTATTCCATCCCATCTGCCCCACGCTCAGTAAAAAAGCTGAGGGATCAAAGGGTCAACTCTCCTTCCTTTTCTTCTCTTCCTGCAATGCCCGAAGAGGACCCTGTCTGTTCATCTGCCTTTGATCCCAATCCATGTGTTCCTGACTCCAGAGCTGGAATCCAGTTCCCATCCCTCGCTGAATCCAGTCTGGGACTTCCCCAGTGCCTGCCGGTGACAGGACTGTCATACTGGGAGCTTGATACTCCCCATCCTTGTGAGTTTTGTATATATTGTATCCATTTCATTATTTTCACTCTTTTTTTTAATTTTAATATTAATTCTTCATAAAAGTAGTTTAGTTCATTCTAAATTTCTGTATCTCCTTATCTCTTCTCCTCTTGTTTGGGGGGGGGGGGGGGGAGGGGCCATCTGTTGGTCACTTTCAGTGATTTCAGCTGAAACCACGACACAGAGGAATTCAGACCAGAATATTATTTCAGTGTTTGGACAAATGCATTTATGCAAATTGTCTTATTAGCATAGCTAGCTCTGCAGGATCTTCAATGACTGATGAAGGATTTCTCATAGGTTATTCATAGGTTCAGAAGATTTGTTATTCCATTTTCATTCCTTTGATGGAATTCAGTTAGTCAGAATGATGAAAGTTATAACCCACTCTTTTCCCAGTACAGACCTAAATTAAATTCATTCTTAGCAGGACAGAATTCGTATTAACAACATTAATATGAATTACTTGTGTAAAGTTTCCGTGTACTGGTGAGAAGTAAAATCAGGTAATATCAAAGGCAATTAAGACTGTTTCAGATATTCCATGTTAAAATTTTACTTTCTGTTCCCTTCATGGTCTTCAATTTTTATGTTCGGCTTTCTTTCTGGACTAAGGTTCTTGAACAGCTCAGAAAAACATTCAGAGTAAAAAAAGTAAATATGTTTTTTTTACAATTTTTTTTATATATAAATCTTATTAGTAATTCATGGAAGATCCCTGGCTTGTTTATGTATTGGGAGGACTGCACGTGTGGAGACAGGAAACTTTTGTAAGTTGAACATGACTTCTGCTGCGGCCAAAAGTAATTATTGTCTTTGGCTAATTTTAATCCTGAAATTTTCACACACAGTTACTAGGAATCTGTTGGAAATAAGCAAATTCTTTTTCCATTCCATTTCACTGATTCTGCTTTAAAGTAAGACCTCCCCAGCAATTGCTATTTCCATTTACTTTTGGTACTCTGTCCTGGAACCAAGAGTAGATCTTCTGTCTTTCTGGAGCGCTTAGTATCCTGCTAGGTAATTCTTCAGTGAATTGGTGAGGAAGCAGTCTTAGCAAATTCCTGGGAGTCAAAAGCTGAATTTGGAGGAGTTGAGGAAGGGGGAGGCAGAGGATGGACCAGACTGAGACTATGAACTGGGTGTCAATAATTAGCCACGTGGATCATAGCCTGAAATAAAATCTAAATTATGAAATTTAAAGTTGAGTACCAGGGAAGGAATAAGCCCTGGCAGTGACACAGGCTGGGAATGGACAAGTCTGGCTGAAGATGACATGAGACAGGCAGAGGAACAGTTTGGGCCATCTCTGTCCTTGGAGGTTTTCAAGACATGACCAGATGAAGCCCTGAGCAACATGGTCTGACCATACATTCACCCCTGCTTTGAGCAGGATGTTGGACTAGAGACCTGCTGAGGTCCCTTCCAGCATGAACTTTGTTATAATCCTACAATAATGTAGTTAAAATTTATTCAGCCAGTTCCTACAAGAGAGTTGGAACAGTATCCTTGCTAGCTGATGGGGAAATAGCATATTTATTCACCTGGCGGTAAAATGGGATTATTGTCAGTGGACTCATGAACTGCCATATTCCCAGTATCTGAAAATAGGACTTAATTAACAAAATGTCACTTGCCTTTATTATTGCAAAGGTAACCTTTCAGAAATGAACTGACCATGAAGCAATGCAGTCATTTAATCTGGAATCTGCAGATAATCTGAAATAATAATGCTAAGAGTATGAAATGCTTCTATTAATCTCTATGGGATATTAGCTGTAAAGCCCAATGATGGCAATTTGTGTATAAGCATTGTTAATAATTTAGTATTACTTAAAGTTCACAAAAGAGGAAGTTATATGTACTATTAAAACATAATCTAATGAATTACAATTATCTACTATAATTAATATAATGGCTTTTACTCTACTATTATATTCAGTAATAATATAAGTTACACTTAAAACTATACAATGTAATAATAATATGTGAATCTTAAAATTCTGAACTACCTTGTTGGAGGATTTATGGTGATTTTAGCCTCCCACTTCAGGGACTACTAGTCTTATAAAGACTTGTCCTTTAGGTTCATACAGTTGTGGTACTTATTTGGGAGTTGAAAAGACTCATTAGTGGTCCCTTCTCATCTCTGATGCTGTTCTATAAATGAGCCACTGGAAATTTCTTTAGGTACCTTCAGACTCTTTCATTATCTAGCACAAAAAGTCATTTCATATAAAATCAAGTGCTCCAAGACCTGGTAACATATTAACATATTTTCCCAATGTCTTTAGGAACATTGGATGTCATTTGGTTTCAAGGGCCAACTGCTGCTCACCAGTTGTACTTCTCTGTTATTATTTACATAGTGACTGAATTTTTAAGGTCCTTTCATAGAAGTCCTCACAAAGTAAAAATCCATCCATAAGTAAAAAAATCCCAAATCCTCTCTGTTTGTCCTTTGACCTATGATAATATTTGCAGAGTGGTAGCTTTGAAAGTCAGCATATCAGTACCAGTTCTACAAAAGCAGCACCACCTTTTATATCCTCTTGTTGTGACTCTGTATGGAATTGGGATCAGACTATACTGCAAAAAAAGAGATCATCTTGATTCTCTAATTCCTTCAGGAACCTGCAGTCATATTTTCCAATAAATATGGACAGCAAAGGCAAATACTTTCTGTTAACAAACAACAAATCTAAACCACAAAATATGCTTCAGTGCTAGCTGTAGCATTCCAAAATTTAATCTGCTCAAGTAAAGCAAGGACCTTTACAGTCTTTTCTGAAAACCTCTTCTCCAAAGGTTTTACAAACACACTCTCATGGTCTGTTTGTGTGTACTGTGGGATAAAGCCTACAAAACCAGTTAATGTAAAAACTTGTGAAGAAGTGGTGTTAAGCTTGAAGTACCTTCTGTGACCCATCAGAAAACACATTTAAAAGAAATAGCTTCTGGTTAAAGATGAGAGGAGAGAATACAAACCAATTTTTTTTAAAATCAATCTAAACATGAATTTACTTTCCATTTCTTACTGGCTTTCTACTTGGTCTGAAACTCATCTCCATGCTTTTAGCTCTCTGAATATTTTTTGCTGCCGCATTCCTAGGCTCCAGGGTGAGAGCAGCAGCCCCTTCTGGGAAGGGCTTGGGAATACACCATCTGAAGGAAGCACGAGCAATTGAGAAATTTTGAATGCTGCAGAATGAAAGACGAGGTGCTAAATCTGAGATTGTGGCTGCTGAAACGGGCTGTGGAGCACCTGAGAGCAAGGTCTAGTGCATTTGCTAATGGGCTGCTGCAGAACCTCTGGGCTTTTTATTTCTAATAATAGAAAAGAAACCCAGGTGTATCTCAGCATGTGGATGTCATTTTGTTTATTTTGTGAAAAGAAGCACCAGGCTGTGTTTTTTTAAGTGTTGTTTTACTGTGTATACCTATTCCGGGTCCCTTCAGCTGATAATGCTGCATCCTCAGCTCCCATACCTTCTGCGATACACATTATTTCTAAGGAACACAACTGGGTGCTGGACTGGGGAGCAGCTTCATCACTTCATTTGAAGGTTAGGACCAAGACCTTAGAGGTGGATGGGGAGCTAAAAGTCAGACTGATGTTCCTGTTGTGTTTGCAGAGGCTTAAACCAGTAAGAAAAAGGTAAGGTGCATCCATGATATTTTCACCTTTTGCCTCAGATGCCATGGTTTGCAGTGGTCTCACTCAGAAATGACAAAGGAATGGCTCTGTGCTGTGAGGTCTTTATGCCATGGAGCACTGTAATGAGTTTGTAATGAAATGGAGACAAGGAAGACTTTTTAGTGATTACTGAGACTAATCTCAGAGCTGTACTGAGTGAAGGGTAAATCTTTCCACCACTCTCCATCACTTAAATATTTCAGGATAATTTAGGTATCCTCATTCTTAGGTAAGAAGTCATCGTTAGGACTAAAAGTGTCCTAAACACATCTTGATAGATTTACCTTTCACTGTATATCAGAAACTTTTGTAATTAGTCAACCACTGGCAATGATTAATGACTAGAAATATGGCTGATGGGCAATGTATGTTTCAGAATCAGTATTGGGAAAGACCAGAAGTGATTTTCTGTGAAACTGTCTCCATGCAAAATGAGAAACAAGTAATTCACTTGTGTGTTCACTGAAGAGCTCTAAATATATAGCTGGAATGTAAATGGAGATAAGAAACAATGCAAAACAGGAGAGTATTTACACTGGAGTGTAGTCCTAAACTGAGATGTAATGGTTGTTTCCATTTCTGTGTTTTATGATACCTCCAGTACATATATCTATAAAAATATAAATGTCTGCGAGTGTATATACATATAAGAGCTCCAGAAAGAAATTTTTATTTTGGTTTTCTTGGAAGCATCAGTTTTTCTGTGTTGAGTCTTCACACAGGTAATATATATCCAAATATTAAAGAAACTGTGGTACAAAAAAAAATTAAAAAAATCCAAAGACAACTTCTGTACCTCATTTACATCTCTTTTCAAAATGTGTGGTTATGAATAAACCATTTACTTTCGTAAGCATACTCTCTGCAGGATTTCAGATACAAAAGAATTAAAAGGTCAGAGAATTACAATTCATTTACTACATCCCTGTATGACAGCGAAGCTTCCTACTATTTGCCGTGCTCTGTCCTTCTTAATTAAAGCATCAAATCAGATATACAGTCTGGAGCAGCTCAATTATAAAAGGTTACCTCAATCAGTTCATTCATGATTGGTTTATTGATTACTGGCCTTGACTCTTGATTCAAATCAGCACTTTTTCCTCAGGTTAAAAGTGCATATTATGTTAAAAATAACATACCATATTTTTAAACAAAAATATAGTGTAAACATTTAAAAGGAAAGTTTGTACTGAACTTGGCTTTGGTGGAATGATGATCTCTTGTACCATGAAGTCTGACTTTTCACAGGTTACCACTGGCAAATTTCTAAATAGTTTTGTTACTGAACCTCCTTCCAGCCACAAAAGGGTAGAAAAAAATGCTGTGAACTGAAATTCTTCAGAAGTTTTGTAATATTTCAAATATATAGCTTTGATCCATGGAGTATTTTTGGAGTATTTTTTAAATGGGACTTCTGTGGTATTTTCCCCTGAAAACTTTCTGCCTACAAACATGCTGTATTCATAGAATCATAGGATTGTTTTGGTTGTAAGAGACCTTTAAGATAATCAAGTCCAACCTTTAGCCCAGCACTGCCAAGTTACCACTAAATCATGTCCCTTAGCAACATGTCTACACATCTTTCAGATACCTCCAGGGATGGTGAATCATTGTGTCAGCTAATGTGCTCCAGAGAGGTGGAAGAACTTTTGACAGTAAATCTAAAACAGACCTCCTGCATGAATGGCCACGTCATGCCCGGAGACGCTATGGATGCAGGATAAGAAGGCAGGGGCTTACTTTTCTTTCCTTATTTTAAGTATGTATTCTACCAATTTGGATATTGCTTATACCTGCCAGTCATCAAGAGCACTCTCCCAATAGGTGGCATTTAGAATTGTGGAATCATTTAGGTTGGAACAGACCTCTAATATCAAGTCCAACTGTTAACCTAGTACTGCCAAAACCACTACTAACCCATGTTCCTCAGCACCACACCTACATGTCTTTTAAATCCCTCCGGGGACGGTGACTTTACCACTTCCCTGGGCTGCCTGTTCCAATGCTTGATAACCCTTTCTATGAAGAAATTTTCCCTTGTATCCAATCTAAACCTCCCCTGGTGCATCTGGATGCCATTTCCTTCTGTCTTGTCACCTGTTACTTGGGAGAAAAGACTAACCCCCACCTTGCTACAACCTCCTTTTAATTTAAGACAGGTTTGCTGAAGCACCTGGACCTTGAGTTATGTTTGTGTGAGCCAATGTCAGCAGGATGGAGGAACAACCACAAAATCACAGATGAAAGGCAAAGAACAAATTTAATCTTGATACTATATGGATTGGGGAATCTCTGGGTAGCATCTGGGCAGAGGCATGGAAGAAGGGGACACAGGCACCATGGAATGAGGGAGTCCCTATTAACAAGAGAGTCCTTGTTAGTGAGAGAGCAAGAGACTCTGGTCTGTATTGCAAGGATTCAGGTAGGTGTAGTTTTTTGTGGTGCTTTGATCTTCTTCAACAGGACGGCAGGAATCTCAGACACATTCGACAAGGTGCCCCTGAGTCCATCACAGGCCAATGTTATTTAAGTGCGGGTGTTCTACTTGACGAGCACATAAGACTAAATGACAATTAGTGTGATATATGTGTTTTACAGCACTCCAGGTGCAAGTCGTTTGGGCACGTTTACAGTCCTCCTCCCCCATCTGCCGTTACTTTCCCAGATTCACCTGATCCTAAAAGGAAAAACAAACACAAAACCAACACAAAACACGCACACACACACACACAACCCCACCAAAACTACTTCAAGTTTAGGTATATATTTATTTTTTTTCAGGACTTGCCCTGAACTGTCCCAGCCTACGATCGGGCTCTCACAGTGTCATGACAGGACTTCAGTCAGAAACAGGGGACCCCTTCCTCTCACGCTGTCGCGATAGGACTTCAGCCAGACACAACCGGCCCCTGCGGGCACCACCGCGCAGCCGCCCACCCCCGCGGAGGGGCCCCGCCCCTGGGGGGCGCCCTGCTCTGCCGGCGGGGCCGCCCACCGCCGCGCCTCGGTGGGGAGGGGACGGCGGCGGGGCCGGTGCTGGGCCAGCCCCCCCGCTCCTCTCTTCAGAGTGACGGCGCTGCGGGGGTCGGGACGGGCTTGGCGGAAAGAAGAAAGGGAGGGAGGGGACGTGAGAGGACCTACTTGTCCGGGCTCGGTTCTGCCTCTGCGTGGCTCTCCTTGCTGGGCTCCCAATCGCCCGCCGGGACCCCCCGCATCCCTCCCCAGCGGGAACGGGGAGGGGGGTCTCCCCCGCCATGGCCTTCACTTTCGCCGCCTTTTGCTACATGCTGTCCCTGGTCCTCTGCGCCGCCCTCATCTTCTTCGCCATCTGGCATGTGAGTATCCCGATCCCTTCCCGCGGCCCTTCCGCGGCTCGCGGCGACCGTTAAAAACCGTTGGGCACCGTTTGGGGGTGGATCGTGTCGTGAGGGGAGAGGGGCGGCAGCACGGGCCGGGGCCGGGGCGCTGAGGCGAAGTCCCCGCTGGCGGCGTCCTGGGACAGGACAGACAGACAGACAGACGGTGCCATGTAACCTCTGCCTGGGTGATTTTTATTTATTAAATGAGGCTTGCAGCCTGGCTGCTGCCCCGGCCGTGTGCCTCTGGGGACCTCCCGGGGCTGCCGGCTTCGGCCGAGGTAAAAGGTGCTCATCGTTGAGGTAAAAATCTTTGAGGCAAGGACGTAAGATCTTTGAGGTAGGGACAAACTGGTTTTTTTCTTACCCTCTTCAATAGAGGGTTGTGAGGGAGAAGCCGTCCCCGTTCCCGATAAAGCAGTTAGGGTGTTTTTCTTTCCATAATTGATACGGTTATAACTTTTTGCACAGACAGATCAGAATGTGAAGCTTTCCTCGCTCTTCTGATGCATGAGCTGGATGTTTTGAGTCCAGCTTCGTTAATTTCCCCCAGAAGTAGTGGGTTTTGTACCTTAGTATAGGTGAGGTGACCATGGTAGACATACGTGTATGACTTAGAAGGTGTTTATTTCTGCTGTGGTGAAATTATCCTCGTGCATAATTTGCAGTTCTTTTTAGTCGGTTACATATGTTGGAGTTATTTACGCTGTGCATGTGTTACAGAAATAACTTCATGCTGTAAATGTTCAGGATGGAATAGGATAAGGTGAAAAAGAGAGCAAATCTCATGAATGTCACTACAGATACCTGATGGACTAAGATTTTAAAAAACCTCAACTCCTTTGACTGACAAACAGGGGAGGTACTGAAACGAGAATAAAGATGCTAGCCTAGTTTTATGTAGGCATATTGGAAGTATTCAACAGATCACTCTGTGAGAATTCTTTGAAATCTGAATTGTTATGAACTGTTAATGGTGCAGTTGAAAGTTTTTTCTTATGAATGAAACCACAAAAGTGTGATGGTACCACTGACAAATGCTGTAGTGATGTCAAGTAATGCAAGGCTGAAAAGAGTCTCTAGCAGTCAGCTACAACACTCCTGTTCTCTGAAAAAGGACTAGAAAAATTTAGATGATGACTTATGTTTTCTGCCCTCTTTTAGGGACCTAAAGGTTTGAAGGAAAAGTGTAAATTCTACAGCTTCTTCCAAGGATTAAAAGTGTATTCTACTCAATCTCTTGATACAATTTAATTGGTTGTTTCCTTCATTGCTATTACAATTTTAATAATTTTTAAATATATTTGATGTCTGTTACTATGTTTTGCCAGTCATCTTTTTTCTGGGCTGAAACTGTTGTCTGAAGCCATACAGTACTTCTAGCAAATGGGGAAAATTATTCTTTGATAAATCAGAGTAGTTATTGCAAATTTACTTAGTGAAACATTTTTCAGCATTCAGTCTGTACACTTATGGAGAGCAATCCATTAGTTCTAGAGCTCCGTAAGAGGCAACTAAGAAAGGAAGCCTTTCATCAACATTCATGTCTATAGCGCATATTTCTCATGTCTGTTGAAAAAATGTTGAGGGATTGAAATTGAAAATGTCTGGAAATGCTTATCTATTGTAATAGAACAAGAAATGGTATCCTCTTTTCTTATAAATAGATAATAATACTATTAAAAAACATGTTTTTTGAAGGTCATAGAATAACAGATTTGACACCCTGCTGGAATAAACTTTTGAGCATATACAAAACACAAGGGTTTTTGTTATCCTTTCTATAAGAACTGTTATAATCTGGTTTCTTATTTCTTCTAAAATATAGTATAATGTGTAGCTTATGTATTGAGCCATAGGAGTTTCTTTTACCTTAAATATCTCATTGTGAAAATTTTCCCAAGAAACAAAACTACTACTCCTCTGTGACCTGATTTTGTACACTGTAATATAGTTGTGAGGGATTGTAGATATATTTTAAATATATTCTTATAAGGGTAGTGGAGGTTTTCAATAATCATATTTTCCTGTTAAAATGCTTTTTAAGTGTTGTTTGCTTGGTTTTTTTTTTGTTTTTTTTTTAAAAACACATTTGGTTACTAAGAATAAGTTTGATTAATCTGAGCAACCATCACTTTCAAAGATTTCTGAGGTTCTAGCACTGAACAAGAACTTAAGTTCTGTAAATTATTTTGAAGGACAAGAAAGAATGGTAGAACTTGGACTTCATATTGTTCTAACCTGAAGCTGGCTGAGGTTTGGGCAGTTATCTGGAATGATTTGACAGTGGATCAAATAAAATCTCATTTCCTTCCTGCTGGGAATTCAGATGAATTATAATTTCATGAAAATTGATGTAATAGGTTCAATAAAAACTGCAAAACCAAAACAAAAGGAGAGGGCAAAATTAGGATTTTTATTTTTGGAATCTGCTTTTCTGATGTCTTTCCTCAAAGAAGTTAAATGCTCTAAACATGCTCAAACTGTACTGTTTGGGGGCAGACAGAATGAAGCTAGTCAGAATATATTAAATGAATTGTAAATAAAATACAGTAACTCCTTCAGACATCTGGAACATGTAATTATTTTTTTCCTACCACCATGTAATCTCTCATATACGTTGCCAGTGGTGTTGGTCATGGAAAAAAAAAACAACAACAAATTAGATACTATCAGTAACATTTGTTTAAGCTACGTGCAAGACTTACAGAATCACAAAATGGTTTGGGTTGGAAGGCACCATAAAGATTATTCAGTTCCAACCCCCTGCCATGGGCAGGGACATCTCCCACCAGACCAGGTTGTTCAAAGCCCCATCCAGCCTGGCCTTGAACCCCTCCAGGGATGGGGCAGCCACAGCTTCTCTGGGCAACCTGTTCCAGTGTCTCACCACCCTCACAGCAAAGAATTTCTTCCTGGGATCTCATCTAAATCTTCCCTCTTTCCATTTAAAACCATTACCTTGTCCTATTGCTACGCTCCCTGATCGTGAGTCTCTCCCCAGGTGTCCTGTAGCCTCTTTAGGGACTGGAAGGGGCTCTAAGGTCTCCCTGGAACCTTCTCTTCTCTAGGCTGAACCCCCTGAACTCTCTCAAGTTGTCCGCACAGCAGAGGGGCCCCAGTCTTTTGATCATCTTCATGGCCTCCTCTGGACCTGTTCCAACAGGGTCCTTCCAAGTCCTTCCTGCTTTGAGGACTCCAGAGCTGGACGCAGTACTCCAGGTGGGGTCTGTGGAGCAGAAGGGCAGAATCACCTCGCCCTGCTGCCCACGCTGCTTTTGATGCAGTCCAGGATGCAGGGTGCTTTCTGGTCTTACCATAATGTATTATTGCTGAAATTTCACTCATACATAGTAAATGAAAGAAAAGGGCTGAAAAATCAAAATCTCCATGTGCTACCTAGTACCAATACTAGTCTCTGTGGTATGGGAATCGTTTAAGCATTTAGGTTGTTCAATGACCATGTTACCTCTCTTTAATGACACAATATTAGAAACATAATGGAGAAGTGGGTGGTTTTGTGCCACTGTTGTGGAAAACTACTAAAGAATTTAGTTGAGGATAATAACCTTTCTACTTGGTTTCTTCTAAGCAGCCTCTGGAATTTAATAAAACCTTATGTTCCCGTTATAGAATTATACAGGCTGCTTCAAACACTTTTGGTGTTCAGAGTAAGCTTTATGTAACATTATTACTTTCAAAGCTACTACTTCTTTATGTAGCCATATGACTTTCAAATTTTAGGAAAACTTTTCCACCTGAGGCACATCTTACAGAATATATTACATTATTTTCAGCTAGTATAAAATGGCACAAGATAAAATGATTTGCTGGGATGTTATAATGGATTGCTCATTTTTAATCTCAGCTGTCCAGGCACTGGTACATATCACTAATAAAAAAAATTAAAAGTGTGTGGTTTACCATAGAAGGCAAAATTTGTATAGAAGCACATCATTTTAATTCCTTGAAGTTTAAAGCAATCTAAACAAAAAGGTTAGCTTTTACAGAGTAAATGCATATTGTTTACAGCCAACTACATGTATGCAAGAATAATAGTAGCATAGTGTAAAACCCTTCCCTGAGTTTGAATTCTCGTAAGTATAGAGCTTGATAAAGTTAGTCGTGTTTGAAGCCACAGTAGCCAAATGTGTAACTGCCAAATGAGACTGTCTTCAAATGGAGTTAGAGAGTGTCCAAATGTTGAGTGAATGTCTTGTGGGACAAAAAAGTAGTGCAGAGATACCTCAGTCCAGTTGATTTAAGTATATGCTGCTTGTGAGTCTTGTTGCAGTAATGCAGTTACACTAATGCTTTGGGTGCTTTACCAGCTGAGATGTCATTTAAATGTGTTTTGGCCAAGGTGTCTTCTCATGTTGACCAATGCTGCTGAGCATATTTTGGGAAGATTGTGTGATACAACAGCAGGATTTGGTCTGCTAACTGCGTAATTTTATATCCTCATCTGATCATGTTGTAAGCTCAAGAACAGAGTAGATGGTTGTCTTACTAATGATTGCAGGCACTGTTTTGCTGTCCTCAGCTCTTGTTAGTCTTTATAAACAGCTTTTTACTAAACAGCTTTACTCTATTTCTAAACTGCCTTGAACTAAGATTTAGCTTCCTGTTAACATTTCTCTGAACTGTCAAGTCTGTTTGAAGTCCCAACAATACTTGACATACCCCATTCATTTCTAGTGTTGCTGTGTTGAGTTCTATCTGAAGTGAAGTTGACCAAAGCTGAACAAATTGTAGTTTATTTAGTATCTCTTAAAATGTGACATGCTTGTCTAAACTCCTGCAGCTTTATTATTCTCTTCAAATATTTGTGTTTTGGGTAATCGGAGTCCTTCCCTTTTTTAATATTTTAGGATGAAATTGCATGCTTTGAGATTTGTTTTTAGGAGAGCTTTAAGAAAAGAGTTTTTTCAAAGCACTTCATTTTTAATACTGCAGTAAAACAATTAATAAATAATAAAACCATTACTGTTTAAAAAAAGAATTTCTGTGGTGGACCATCTCTGTTTGAACTCCTACCAACATGTCTTTGTTTTGGGTGTGGTATGTGGTTTGTGTGGGGTTTTTTTGGTGGTTTTTTATTGTTTGGGGTTTTTTGTTGTTTGGTTGGTTTTTTTTCATTGGTTGGACTAGATGATCTTAAAAAGTCCCTTCCAGCCTAGGTGATTCTGTGATTGTGTGTGTGACTGCTTCAGAACCAGTAATACTTAAGGATTGTCAAAAAGTATTAGGAATATCATGCCAGTGAAAAGATGAATGGTGCCTGCCTAAAAGTTGGACCAGATTTGGTGGACTTTTGCAGTATTCTGATATAAATGTAAATTCAAATTAATCTGGGAACAGCTCTCTGACAAGGGAAGAGTTGTGTGCACTGAAATTGGTGGCAGTTACTTGAACCAGGCATAAGAAGAATAAAGCATTTCGGGTTTTTATTTTGGTTTTTTCCCCTTATTTTTCTTTTGAAGTGTGAAGAGAGCATTGATCTTGATAAACTACTTTAGTATGACTTTGGCCTGACTTAGTTGCTACAAGTTCACAGGTATATGTTTAGCAGACAATTATGCCTTGTTTTCTCATTTACTAATCATGGGTAATAGAACTGATTTCCAAGTATTGCATGTTGCCCCTGAAATGCCTTTACTTTTAAACAGAAAACGCTATGAACATTTCTGTTATTTGTCTGTACTGGCGATGTGGATCGTATCTCATTAGTACTCAGGATGCAGTAATTCAGGTAAAAAATTCTAAAGCTCTCCAAGAGTTGCGTATGGAGAATTGGGCAAGTATTTGGTATCTGACTCAGGCTTCCTGATAAAATTCCTAGCACCATTTTGACAAGTTGTACAACCTTAATTTTAAAGGTACATTAAAAGTTCACAAGAGAATCATTTAACTTGGTTTGATTGCGAATTCAGTTGACAAAGCACTTCCATCACAAACTGGGTGCTGGTCTATCAGTGTTTTCTGTGTATCAGTGTCTTATTTTTTTTGTAATGTTGGTTTGGAGGATAGATGTCTTCCTTACCTGAAACCAGGAAAGAGATCCATGAGCTCTCTTGAACCTGTACTTCTCTTCAGTAAATGCTGCCAGTTGTCTCAATTTAACTTCTTTACAGCACTTTAACGGTTGTCTTGAAAAGAAAGTAATTTCCTTACAGGTTTGTGGTCAAGCTTCAGTTTTCTTTCAGATACTGAAGTTCAGTGCTATCCTTTATGAGTCATTAATTCCGAATATTGAATAATTGTGTGATTAAAGTACAATCAGATTAAGATTTTATGAACAGCAGCACAAATGCTGTTGCTATATGTTACACATATTTCTTGAAGACATTTTTTCTTCTCTACGTGGCTAAGCACGTTGTCCCTGAAGGTTTCATAGTCATGACAGTTTAAGGAATGAGTCTGATATTTCCACTCTTATTAAAGGCAGAACAAAACCAGATTGGTCTGGCTATAACATAGCTTGACAGTTCCCTTACAACTTTTCTTTCAGAACTTTATCATATTAATGCTGACAGACAGATATTAGGCCAAGCAGCACAGGCTGTGGAGCAAAGTATATTTTATATATTGGAAAATACGTATGTTTCAGTTTAGTTACTTTGTCATGCTTGAATAATAATTAAAAAATCTTAGACATTTTCAGGCTCTACCACAGACTTAAATGCTGTGGAAAGATTAAATTGGATCTCTGTGTATGCTCAAACTGTCATAATGAGATTTATTTGGAGAAAGGTTTTAGATTGTGAGTGGTTGCCATTGGCTGTAATTCCAGATGCTTCACAAGTCCCAGTGACTGTTATCTGTGTAAAATAAATTACTCTGTGGAGTATCGTGCCTCCCACAAAAATATGCAAAGACCTATTTAAACATTACTTGGTTGTCACATATTTGATATTTTTAGATCTTTGAATTAGTTGGAAAATCTGCTTACTAAAGGGATTTTATGTCCAAATTGGTAAATAATGTATTTTTAGTGGTTTTTTTAAAACTTCTGTGCTTGTTAATAAGCAAAGCAATATAGCTGTCATATTTTATTAGACCGTTGAGTACAACTCTCAGATTGTGTCTGAGGCAGAAGGTTATAGCTCTTATTACATATATTTGTTCAGCCACCACATGCTACATTAAATCATGCTTAAAGTATCGAACTCACGTATTAGTATATAAAGCAAGATTTTATTTTAGGAATGTCATTGTGAAAAGTTACATTAGAAGGTACTAAAAAAATCACAAAACATTTACAGTAGAAGTAGGTTTTCTCAGGAATGTTGAACTTGCAGCTCCAGTTTTGATAATGTGAGCACGTGAAGCAGAGTATAAAGGAGATGAAGAAATGGTGCCTTTATTGAGTTGTCCCACTTCTTCCAACTCCTCATCAATGTGATAGGTCATGAAAAACCTTTAGGCTGGTTTTGGATCCTTTTGTATTTCTATGCCTTTGTGGGTCATGTCATATCCTAGCTATCAAATAGAGATTTCTTTTTCTTTTTTTTTTTTTTTTTTTTTGAAATACAGCTGGGAGTCTAAGCTAAGCGTATCAGTGGAGGAACCAAAATTTAAAAATAAAGAGATCTACAGTAAAATGGTTAGAATTAGTGAGTTGTAGTCTTTGCAATTCTCTGATAAGAGATACTATGAAAGTGCCAGGCATGGTTGATACCAGTGCCATTTTTTTAATAGAATGACATATGATTTCTGAATGCATTTAAATGCCAGCCATCCTCATGCTGTGAGTCACTGCTTCAAGTGTTTGATTGTTTAGTCAGTCTTATATTGCATTATTTTGTTGTGTTATGAGTTCTGGCTAAATAGTTCACATTGTATCACCATCTAAGTATAAACTGCCTCGTACATATACAGAATGGGCATTTATTAGCAAGCATAATGAGGGCCCCACTGAGATCAATTTGACTTCAGAGATTTTCCTCCCTCAGTATTATGTAAACTCTATGAGCAGATCCTTTAGAAAACTGATTTGATGATCATTTAAATGGCAAGTCTGTTTGGAGCTATGCTGAAATGTATCCTTACCCTTAACCATGCTTGTGTAATTAAATTAAGGAACTTCATAAGAACATATGCGAACAGATGAGGATGTTCAAACAGATGCTTTTTGGGCTGCTGTTATTTTACCCTCAATATTTGATCATTTTTTACAGGCTGCAGTATCCTTTGCTCTATTTCTGCAGCTGCAACTGCATTGCTGCTGTGTTGCTTCACCTTGCCTTATTTCTGCAAACACGGCTGTGCGGCAGATGGCTGTTTAGTTTGTGTGTGTGTCATGGCGTTGGAGGAGTTTCCTCCCAGTTCTGCCTGGCCATTTTTTAAGAGAGAAAGAAAACTCGGGAAGATCTTGAATCTGGTCATTCCTGCCTTATGCTGCTTCTGTTAGAAGAGCCCCTGTTCTCTTGTCCTGCCTCTTGCTGGTCTAGCTGGGCTCCTGCCATATTACTGGGAAGCAGGGAGCGCAGATCCAGTAGCATTTCCCAAAGTGAGCTTCTTTCCAAGGCAGCATTAGTAGGATACCAATGTTGAGTGGGTATTAGGAAATAAAAAAAGGTGTGGGAAGGGGTGGGGGATATGGGACTGTGGGAAAGAAGAATTCAAGAAGGAAGATGTGAAGGAAAAAGCAAAGGAGAGAAAGAAGATGCATGTATGGGTAAGGGCCCAACAAGAGGAAAGATTGAGAACACAGAATTCTTGTTTGGGAGATAGTTATTTGAGATGAAAAAGCTGACTGTATCCAGAAGGTATGGTTGAATTCAGGTGGTGGACATTTTTGGACAGTCTGTGCAGTGAGTCTTCTGTGTGGGTATGGTGTAATGTGTGACATGCTTCAACAGATTTTTTTAGCGACAGAATTCAGATGCCCTTATGTGTTCCCTGAATTTTGGTGAATGTGTATAAATCACTGCTGGTAGGAATGGGGAAAAGAAGGAGCAGCAGCAATGTGAAACCTGTGAGGAAATGCAATAGAACTCAGTGTAAGGAATATGTGGGGGAAAGGGAGGTATTATTTCTCCCAAGCCTATATCAGTGTAGCAGAAATTAAAAATGTCAAAATAATAATTTGTAACAGCATATAGGAATCTTTAAAAGCTCAGGAGTAGAATAAATTGTGGTGTGGTGATAAGATTGGAAACTTGCTTAGAGAAAGCACTAGCCAACTGGCCAGTCTGTCATCCATGATGATATTTTACTGAATACTGAAAAAAGTATCTTCTCTTTTGATCTCATTCTCTGACTTCCTTCTTTGGACCAAATATTTTTTCTAGTTGTATCTATTCTGGTACATTTTCCCACCTGTTTATTACTCTTTCCCCAAATTTATTCTGCAGAAATAACCTGTTTGTTCCTAGTTTTGGGTTTATCAGCTTTGTGCTGTTAACTAATAGAAAAAGTGCTTCAGTTTGTTTTGAGAATAATTTATGTAGATGAATCTTTGTGTCTTTAATGTGTCTGTGCCTTTCTCCTTGCATATCCTCCATACCATAGATTTGATGAGAAGGAAAATACAAGTAGAAAAGTTGCATAGGAGCACATTGCATTTAAGGTGGCATAAGTTGGAAATTATTTGTGATTTTGATGAAAACAAAACAAAAAAAGGACAGTAGAATATACCCTCTCACATCTATAGGTAGTCAGTTATATTGCCTCCAGCCAGAATTAGCCTGCTGTTGGTCCAATATGACCAGACTACCTTCCTCCTCCCTTACACATCTGGCCAGCCTTTTGAGTTAGGTTTTTCACCAAATCATGTCTAGCCTGTCCCCTGTTTGGTGTAGGAAAAGCTGCATATTGAAGAACTTGGCCTCTTCAAGTAGAAGATCTGCAGATCCATAGCAATGAATCTGTGATAAAGAAGAAGTGAGAAATAAAATCTGTTGTTTAATTTTTTACTGTACTTTCTTAGTTTGTATGGAGATTAGGATAAAGAGAAGCAAAGCAGTGCTCTCTTCTGCACTGAAAGCAGAGTTCCCCAGAAGCTCTTGGGTGTGGACAAAAAATAATGCCTTTTTCTTCTCACCATGGTTGTTTGAGAGGTCTGCAAACCAGTTTGTCTGCACTAGCTATTACAATGGCCAGTATCAAATCTGAGCCACAAATCTGAGGTCAACACCTCAGCTGTAAAGCTTGGATCCAGGTTCCCATAATTTGCCTTTGACCCATTGAAGAGATCAAAACTAGGGGTGAAGCTTTGGCCTGAATTTATACCTCTCTTTTTCACTTTATCTGCAGGTACTGTCTTTGTTTGCATCCTTTCCAGGACAGAAGAAGCTGGCGCAAGAGTCTGTATGACCTTGGTTAGGATGCACTTTCTCAGCTTGCTGAATATGTGGCTGTGACTGGGAATCCACCCTGCGGATTGTTTGCTTTGCAGGACAGTCCTGACCATCAGATCAAGCTAGTAGCTAACTAGGAAGCAACAGCTTCCTTCCAATATCAGTTGTTGTCACCAGTGCTCTGAATAACTCTTCTTGAGGCTTTGGTGCTGAACTGAAGAAATCAGGACTGGTTAGATACTGAAATATTTAAAAGGTTTTGGTCTTGTTATCTAAATGGAAAAACCTGTTTGTTTTAGAAAGAATCCAGATAAAATACTCCATTGCATGTAGGAGGAGACCATATGCAGGGCAGAATATTGGCAGAGTGTTTGTGACAAAAGTACCAGCGTGTGGGAGATTTATACTAAGTTCCCTATTGCTGCAGAGATTCAACCTGTATTTCCCATAGCCTGCAAAGGTGCATAGATGTGGGGCCTTTGGGGCTGGTGAGAAATACTGTCAAATCCTCTGTAAGGTTTTACTGGTAGAAGGAGAGGAGCACATGTACAAGTGTTTGGGAGTGCCAACTTCATGTCTGCTGATTTTGATTCGGACCCTGACATAGGCTTCACCATCGACCCACAGAGGCTCCAGCCGTGGGTCTGGAGTTCCTGCTAGTTGGAATGGTCTCACATTGTATAAAATTCTTACCCAGAAAAATAAGAGTAGGTCTCTTGTCTCTGTAATCACTTCAATGAAATAAATATTTATGCACGATAGCATGACATCAGCAGTGGAACTGACACTGCTATCCATATTTAAAAAAAACGAGTAGCCTGATGATTCAGTTTCTTTTGTGAGAGATAGAAGACGTGATTTGTTAAGTCAACTGATGCAGAAGAATTGTTTCTGCCACACCGGATGTAATTAAACTTCAGTAATGCATCTCCATGTACATGCAAGCTTTTTTCTGTTCGGAACAATGTGGTGTATTCATTAATTTTGTTGCTAATTGAAAATATGGGGTTTTTCTTAACATTGGTAACAACTGTTCCTTTAAAAGAAAAGTGTTGAGAGGTGTGTCTGATTCACAGAATACTGCTACTTTCTGAACTGTTTCCCTGTGTTGAGTGCAGGAGGGGCTTTAAAATAAGAGATAATTGTGACAACAAAATTATGAAATCCTTGGGGCGAGAGGAAAGCATGGCAGTCTGGACTTACCTTAAAAATTCCTCCTCTGCTTGAGGTCTGTTTTGAAATGTGTTCTAGCTGCAGGGAGCAAAACTATTAATCTATTTAGAAGCAGGCTCTGTACAGCTATATTAGCATCATCCCTCCTGCACAGCTCGCTTGCCTGTCTCCCTGCTCTTAATGAATTGCAATTTATATGTGCACAGCTGATTTTTGACTGCCTGGATTTCAGCTGGTCTAGACTGGAAGGCAGTGAGTGAGTATAAGGTTATATAAGCACAGGTAATCTTTGAACTCTGTATTTGGGGAAGAGGTGGGAGATTTGTCTCTCTCCTGAAGGATAGGGTTGACATCTCTCACTTTCAGGGTAACTGTGTCAGCAGTGAGCAAGTGAAATCTGTGTCCAGAATCCTGTTGTTAGCCAGTAAAACTGTTTCTCCTTGCTGTTGGGTGAAATTATTTTAAAGACCCCATTTTACAGCAGTGGTAGAAATCTGTCAGTGGATACTCGTCAAATCCTCCTTCTGAGAACACTGCTCACAACAGAATTTTGCAGCCTCCGAATGGTTTGGTCAAAACTAACAACAGTGAATTCTTTACATTCAGAAGTTGTGTTGCTTTCTCAAATTGTTGTCTGCAATGTTGCAGTAATAACCAGTAACTCATGGAGACAGTAACTTCCCATTCAAAGCACTGAAAGCTCTGTACAGTATGGCTGAATTCCTGAAGATAAATTTCTCTCTTTTTCACAACATGGCTGTAGTTTTTCATTCTTATACTAATAGGTGGACTGTTTTGGGTGACTGCCAAATAATTATTCTTTGTGGTTTCTACTGCACCTCTCTGCAGACTTGGAAGTCTGAGTTGCTGTAGCTGAACCAGTTATACTGTCCATCTGTATATTTTTGTGGTGTTTTTTTTTTTTTTTAGCTTTCAGGTTTTTTTTTAATGCAGGGATACAGTGGTGTAACTATACCAATGCAGATTGGTATGTTTGTGCACGTGTATTCTTACCAATAGAGCCACCTGCTATGGATTTTCATAAATATTTAATTATACTAATATAATTATACCTCTACATTTCCATAGGAAAATTTTTTGAAGCATGTTTGCAGAATGGAGATTGTGTTTTTAATTTTTCATATTGGAGTTTCTATTGGAAAAGTCTTAGGATCTGGCTTAAATACTTGAGAGATTTTGAGAAGATTTTCATGACTGTTAAGGTAGCTTAAGCTTCCAGTTATGGCCTAAAAAGTTTAAATTGTATTGGCCTAAATGTAGCATCCTTTTACAGAGAAAAGTACTTCAATGAAACATGAAGACTAGTCCTTAGGTGTATGCTTGTGCAGCTCTGGAAGAATCACAGAATCACCTAGGTTGGAAGTGACCTTTTAAGTTCATCTAGTCCAACCAATTGAAAAAAAAAAAAAAAGGACAGAAACCACAAATGAACAAAAAAACCCACGCACAAACCCCACACCACGTCCAAAACAACACCAATCCACTACTAATCCATATCCCCAATCACCATGTCAACTTGTCTCTTGAATACCTCTAGGGATGGTGCCTCAACCACCTCCCTGGGCAGCTCGTTCCAATGCCTGACAACCCTTTCAGTAAAGAAATATTTCCTAATATCTAACCTGAACCTCCCCTGGCACCACTTGAAGCCATTGCCCCTTGTCCTATCATCTGGGACCTGTGAGAAGTCTCTACAGCCTCCCTTCGGGTAGTTGTACAGCCTCAAGGTCTCCCCTGAGTCTCCTCTTCCCCAGACTGAATACCCCCAGCTCCCTCAGCCTCTCCTCAAAAGGCTTGTGCTCCAGACCCACCCCTCACCAGCTTTGTTGCCCTTCTCTGGACCTGCTCCAGCACCTCAATGTCTTTGTTGTGGTAGGGGGCCCAAAACTGGACACAGTACTCGAGGTGGGGTCTTACCAGTGCCGACTACAGGGGGACGATCACCTCTCAGGTCCTACTCACCACACTGTTCTTGATCCAGGCCAGGATACTGTTGGCCTTCTTGACCTCCTGGGAAGCCATAAAAGATTTGTTTGCATTAGCAACACATTCAGATTTCTGCATGGAGAGTTGTTTAATAGTGGCAGCGTATAACATTCAAGTTAAGTAGAGCAAGGAAATGCCATACAATTGTTAGTGTGAAATCTGACAAATAGAACAATTTCCTACCCTTGAGTGATTTAAAACCATTTGCAGTTTTAATGCGAAAAGGCACTTCTCCAAATGCTCTGCTTTGGAGAAGAACAAAAGTACAATAATCAGAAATGCAGAGTTTCACTTCTCATATGTTACTAGTCTACTGACAGGATTCTTTGTTTCCCCTAACATTTTATATGGTTCAGCAATCCTGAGGCTTTTATTCTTCTGCCACTGATTCTGTAAATCGTTTTATTTCTTCAAGCTTGTATAAAAAATGAAAGTGATATTTTCCTTGCATTTGTTAAGGCCTTCATTGCCTTAAAGGGTGTTCTGGTTTCAGATTTGTAACTGCAAGGCATTGTTAGTTATTATTGTTTACATTTATTAATATGTGGTGAATTAACAAGTGTAATATTTGGAAAAGTAAATACATTGGGGAGAGATAAGAGAAGAAAGGAATACCTTTCATCTCACTTTCCTCTCTGTGTTTTATTTGGCTGTAGTATTAAGGTTCTCATAAAAGCCATCATTTCAGATGTGCACTGGCTGGGGAAACTACAGAGTTACGTGGGCAGGTACAATGAAAACCAATATTTGAGCCTTTTTTCTTTTTTAATAGGAGATGCTTAATGAAAAGAGTAAATTATTTTTGTAAATGAAAAAATTATCTGGCTTTTGAGGCAGGTTGCCTATCCGTTCATGCAATTTTGAATTATTTTTTGAAGGAACTGCTGTCTGTCACCTTAGAGGAGAGAAGAGCTCCTCAGACTAACAGAAAGTTAGGAGGGGTGATTTCCAAAAGAATTACACTTGACAATGCAAAGATCACTCCAAATTATTCTGCTTGCTCCATTGATTGTGTAACTGTAACTTCCAGAGGGATTCAAGCCTCACTTTAAATATAATTAGGATGTAAATGTGTTCCAATATGGCAACTTGAAGTACCAGGCAGGCTTATAGCTGAGATCATATAGAAAGAGGTAGGGAAATAAGTCATGCGAGCTAACACTGAGAAATTGAGTGATATACCCATCTGGCTAATGGGGAAGTGTGGCTACAAATATTAGAGCACTTGCCGGGTTTCAGAGATGAGCTTAAAAACAGTCAAATAAAGGGATGAGGGAAGGAACTTTGTCAAGGGTAAGTGAGGATTGAAGGTTTATTGTTTGATACTAACATGCAACATGGAGTTGTATATTTCACCTATTAAGGTAAAAGATCCCTGTAAATTTACATTAGTAGTATTTAAGCTGTATAATGCTTTTTGTCTTTCTGACTTTATCTAGTACTTTTGCAGGACATGTACATTTAAAATTGCACGTATTTTGCCTGCTACAAAGAGACAGAGGGAGTGCATTGTTTATGCATGTCACTGGGAGATAAGACTGTATCCTGAAAGCTTGTGATGTGAACCAGATAGTCATTATTTGTTGATGCTGTTAATAGCTTCCTTATCTGAAGTACAAACCTATATTTGGCCTACAGGGTTTTCTAACACCATTCTCCTGAATCTGAGCTGCTTTCTAAAGAAGCAGATTTTAGTGCCTTGGTTATCCTTTCAAATAAGGGATATTGAAGTCCATAAATAGCAGTGGTGATATCTGCCAATATAAAACTCCTTCCAATTTCTAGATAATGTACTGAATTCCAATGCTAATTTGGAAGTTCCCGAGTGGAGACAGTTCCTATGCCTGTCATATATGAATTCCTGCAGTGTGGCTTTGATGTAGGGTGGAGAGGAGAGCAGTGTCAGGTCTCTTTGCTCAAACCCTTCCTAATCAAACCAAAGCTATTAAAATGCAGCCATATGGGTAGTGGAGCAAGTGTCTTCTCTTATCTCCTTGGCCACAGCTTGATTGAGTAGATTTCTTCATCTTTGGAGTTGTCTTCAAGGAAATTCCTGGAAGACACCTCTTCCCTGGGATGCAGTTCTTTTTGGACTCTGTCCCTGCTTAGATCAGCAAGGGGAGAGTGTGGTGTCCCCTCAGCCACAGAGAGCTGAGCCTTCTGGATGGCCGGGTGAAACCTGAAAAAGGAACCTTATTTCACCATTTTTTTTACTTCTCTGCCACTCATTTTTGTGCTGTCACATTATCCATGGCCATTTCCTCATGTTCGTAAAGATTTTCCTTTTACTCCCTACTGCTAGAAATGATGGGTTAATAATGCAGGGATAATTTGTTGCATGTAATTTATACATAAAGGCTGTTAAAGAAATTTAGCCAGAAAATTTTTCAGAAAAGGGATTGGTTAGATCTAGTTTCTTTCGGCAGGTATTGGTATAAAAAGCTCCAGACAGCCAAGAGTTAATCCACTATTTTAGGAAGAAAATTAAGTAGAGATTTAGTGCCGGCATCATTTAGCTCTGTTATTATTTCACATAGAAGGGCTGTAATGCATAAGATTTTTGTGTGTATGTGTGGGTTTGTATGAATGTCAATTAGCATGAGCTGGGATGTAGTTTCTGCTGAATCGAAGACAAATTATTTTGGAGTTGTGCCCATTTGTATACAAGTTCCTGCCAAATAAAACTTTCTCATTTTATTAAGTAGCTGTTGTAATGAAGCAGTCTTGTCAGTGATGGACTTGGTTTGTGTTATCTCTGAACAAATTTAAAAGTTAGGTGAAGGCTCCCAAGTTTCACGGCAGGTTTATGCGGTGTTCCAAATGGAGCAGTGAAAAGGGAAATCATATGCCTCCTCTCTGTTTTAAAAATAAAGTTGGTGTTTTTACAACTTGGATCTTCTGATGTGGAGTCTGCAGAGATCAGGGACTGAAGCTGACTTTCAGGAAGTCCCATCCAGTTCTCTTTCTTGGATTCTGTTTGATAACTGACAATAAATTAATAACACTTACTATCATTACTGTTTCATTATAAGACAAACAAGAGATACTTTGGTGTAGAAAGTAAGAGAAAATGTTTCAATCTCTACTAAGCAGTGTGTTGTGTTTTTTTTAAAAATAAATACAGTGAAGTATTAACCTATGTCATATAATCTGATTTTCCTAAAACCGTAATGAATCCAAAGCAAAAAATGTAGTGTTGGAACAAAATTTTGCTTTCTGTATTATATGTGGAAATTTTCGAATCAGTTTACTGGAAATGTTGGAAAAACTACTTCTTCTGACTTGAAGAAAATACATTATTTTGCAAAAACTGATATGTACACCTAATTTTCCCCTTACTGAAAATGAAGATCTGATTGCTTGTGCCAGTTAACAAAATGCTAGTGTGCAGGATCATTGGTAGCTACTCTTTCTGGATGAAATATGAGGGTAAAATAGACCTAAAATATTTCCTTGAAAGTTTGTATGGTTTTTTTACTTCCATGTCTTGGTCAAACTGTAGCTTAAGTTTTACTTTTTGCTGCCTTAAATCCTCTAGCACTGCAGTTTCAATCTGTATTTCTTCATGTCTTTCTCTGAACTGTTGACAAAGTGCAGAGCAACTGTATGCCCCGCAGGCCTTGAGCAACTAAATATTAGTGAATCTGTACCATCACACATTTTGGATCTCTGGTAGATTGAAGCAGGTTGTTTTATGAAGAACCAGTGCTTTATTGGGGATCTTTTAACACCCAAAAATATAGGCATTAGGGGCATGAGTGAGAACTGCATTGTAAACTATATTGCACAGCTCTGATTTTAAAGGCAATACCTATCTTGTTGAAATACTGAATTTACTATAGTTACAATTGTAACCATAATGAGTAATTTTGTGTTCTTTCGGTGGGTCATAGATTGAACTTGTGAACCTAAGCATGAAGCAGCTCTGATGCTCCTTAGAGAAGGAGCCTTCATGAGCTGTATTACATACAGATCCAATACTGGATAGAGTACACTAGTGTTAAGAACATGAGGGAGTAGCACCATAAACTCTCATATTATTAAGTGCGAAATAAGAATATAAAACTTTCCTCTCTAAGAAGTAAGAAACAGAGTTATACCAATCTGGGTTTTTTTCTGATGGATTTGAAAGTTAACCGCAAGACTTAAAACAAAGATTGTTTCTCAGCTTCTCGAGAGTGTGTAAGCTGATGCTGTGTAGCATTGGCCTCTGTTTAGCCTATTTAATTTCTTCTGAATTAACTTGAGTTAACAGCCTACTTTGTCCCCTCTTCTGAAGACATAAAGTGACTTGTGAAGGGAATCTGGGAACTACTCATTTGCTGCACATCTCCCCACACTGGGTGTTTTAAAAAGTGAATCAGCTGATAACCCCTTGTTACAAAGAAGTGCAGATATGATCTAAAAGTTATTCTGAGCCTGTGTCCTTTCCATGAAGGTAATATTCTATTTAAGTGATAATTATAGAAAGTTTATAAAGTGCATACGCGCACATTCTGGATGTTTTCCCATCATGGTACTTTTATGTTTTTATTTAATGCCCTTTTTTTTAAGGGGCTGCAGGTAGATGATAAAGTGTGACAGTAGGCTGTGGTTTTGTAGCAGAAGTTCTGTCTTCTGCCTTCAGAGGCTGTGAAAGATGTGCTGTGCAGCTTAGTGGCAATCAAGATGTTGTAGGAAGACACTTATTTATTACAATATAATAAGCTCTTGGTTTTAGGTCCTTAAAAACCCCAGGCCATCAGATGTTTAGTAAAAACAACTCAAGCACTGGCAAGTAAAAAAAAAAAAAGATATTGCCTGTCATAGCACAACTTGCTGTCCATCCTTTTTCTGCACTACTGAACCAAAGCAGGCCAAATTACTCTCTGGTGTAGTCATGTATAGTTTAGTATTGAATAACAAGATTTGTTAGTATCACTAGCTGAATTTTTTCCCAGGGATTTGATTTAATTTATATTTTTTTTTCCTAGCTTATTATCAGAACTTTATGGTGTTCTTAAAAGAAGATTGTCAGGTTGGTTCAGACTGATTTCAGTCTTCTGTGATGCTGTGAGTAATCAGTTTAACAAAAAAGTGGTCCTGATGAGGAAGATAGTGCTTGAAAAGCAGTTTAAATCTCACATCTACATTACCTGATGCGTTGTATGTGGTCAGAGACTACAACACTAATAAAACTATTCTACAGATTACTAGGGTAATATTGAAAGGATTGTGACCAACAGCTGCTTAGGCTCAAATAGGGGTTCTCATTGGAGATGGCAGTGGAGGTGTTGGCTCAGAGGAATCCTTACAAAGGGGAAGGTGTTTTCCTGGCTGTGTTTACATTGCTTGGTAGCACAAACCTGATCAGCTCAACCAGAAGAGAAAGTGGTAAGAGGGACAACCATCTTGAACATATGTTCACCAACCACATAGCTAAATTTCTTGCTCAGATTAATTTAATAGAATCATAGAATGGTTTAGGTTGGAAGAGACCTTAAAGATCATCTTGTTCCAACCCCCCTGCCACTTGCCAAGTTGTTCAAAACCCTATCCAACCTGGCCTTGAACACCTCCAGGGAAGAGGCATTTCATATGATAAAAATTGAGTAGCAATAAATGTTCTCTCTGTCATTTTGTTGATGTCACTGTTCTCTGCATCTTTCTATGGGCACCCCATTTTCCATTGTGTCAAGACAGCGATTTATGTTATGGTTTGGGTCCTTTTTGCATTTTTACCTGGCTGACCGTCTCTCATGTTTTCTGTGTTTCTGCTCAACAAAATCCAAGAAAATAACTCCCCTAGCTTGCATCAATATGGTTCAAACATGATAAACATTCAGCACTATTTCCCAAACACAACAAATGTGTCTATAAAATGGTTGATGGTCAGGCATGAAGTTTAGGAGCACAGCATGCTCCTAAACCTGTGAACCTCCTGTCCATCTACTGACTTGCAGGCGGCCTCTGAACTGGCAGTATGGGTGCTCTGAAAGCTGTGTGTGAGAGTGGTGGGGTAGAGAAAATGTTTAAATAAACCATTAAAGACAGTTTCTTCAAGATGGGACTGTGGTACATTGACAGGCTGGTGGCAAGGAAGCATATGTTCAGTGTTGCTGTTCTGTTCTGTAGTTAGTGTGGTTGTTACCAAGTTCTGGTTTATCTTAACGTTTCTGAGATGCCAATAAGCAATAATATCCCAACTTCCTTGCTGTCACTGAATTCACACCCACACCAACTCCACTGACATCCTAAAACATCACATTCTCAATTGAAATATATTTCTGTAAGAGCTTAAGATCTCAGTGATTAAAAAAAAGTGCCTTCCCTAAAAATGGGATATCATAATTCATTCCTACCATTAATAGGTGAAATTTTCCATTCAATGGATGCATAAGCATAAGAAGACAACAAAATTCAGGTTCAATCTTATGCGAATACTTCATTATTCAAAGCTGTTATTGTCTGGAGGTGAGTACAGAGCGTGCAGGTAATGAAAACAAACTTTATAAATATTGCAGTTGTAGCCGTTCTGAAACGTACACTGTCATCACAATCTCATCTGTTCAGTACATGTTTAAACTGGGGCGAGCTCCTTGCTGACTTACATTTGGAGTTATGAGATTTGCAGATGGTGTGAATCACCAGAGAATGCGACCAGTATTTCTATAAACCTTTAGTTTTATTAGGTGGATAACACCCACAAGCACACTTCTCTCAACAGGAAAAAAGCGCAGCTAGGGCAGCGGCAGAACAAGTTTCATGCAGTGTTTTGCCTTGTGGAATCACAGGGAAAATTTTCCAAGGTAGTTCAATATCTGTGGCCTATACAGTCCCTGGCCCTGTTCTGCAGTAATAATAAAAATCATTGCTAAACATCATGCTTTTTTTTTTTTTTTCCTGATATAGCTTTGCAAATAAACAAGTAACTTAATGCTTTTTCTTGCAGTCGCTAAATAAATACCAAATGATCCTTATTCTCTTTCTATGAAGCTGTGTACAACATTAATATTTACTAATAGATCTGTGTAAGATCTGTCCCTGGCACGTGTTTCCAGAATGCTCTCCGCTTAGCTCTCTGTTGAGCTTTTGACCAGAGACTAGACATTTTTCTTTAGAATGGTCTGGTTTTTGTGTCACCTTTGGTGAGATGGGATCACTGATGTCCATGCATATGTATGTTTTGTTGTTTTAATGGCCACCCTGGATCAAATTAGATTGGATAACTAAAAGATATGGAACATTTTATAAAATACATTAATTTACAAAGGTGAAATGATGGCAGCTCATATAGTGAACTGCCCTGACTGGAGTCTGTTACACTGTTTGCCTCCACATGGACCTCTCTGTCAAGGTGCTGATAATTGTGAAAATTGGTGAAGCAGAGCTTGATCGCTCCCACGTGCTGTCCCAGAGCATCCAGCAGCTCCCATTCACTGATGTGTGGGAAGCAGGTAGCTTGAAAATGCAAGTTAAATGTAAACAGGCAGAAGATTTTTTTTCTCTGGAGAGAGAGAACACTGTATCTCCTGTGAAAATGTTGTGAAATACTTCATGGAGGCAAGTAGTTAGTTACTTGGTTTTTGTAGGGGGGGGGGAAAAAGCAACTCTGACCACACATGCTGTAGGGTACTGCTATATAAGGCTAGTTATAATTGAAACAGGAAGATGTTTCCTAATTAATTATTTAAACCACACTGCAACACAATCCAGGATTAGTCTAATTTTCAGTAATACCAAATAATTTGTTGCACGATTACATGGTGTATTGTGAGCGACTGCCAATCAGAAGGACCTACAGCTTTGTTTATATTGTTTCTCATTTACAGTTTTAGAATTAGGACACACAGCATTTTGATATTTAAAAAAATCCACAAAAAAAACCCATGCCCCCCCCTTCCCCCCCCCCCCCCCCCTCACCCCCCAAAAAAAACCAACCCCAAAAAAACCCACCCAAAACCAACAACCCAAACCACCCAAGAAACCAAAACAACCAACATCCAACTTTGGGAGTTTCTCTATATTCCTTTTAATTGTGAGCTTGTCTAATGTTACACTTTCAAGCTTTTCCTGTGACTGAGAAATAGGAATGTGCTATTTCCATAAATTAAAATAGATATCATTATGTCATTACTGGATTTCCTTGTCCTGGGGATTTAACAAAATAGAAACTATTATGGAATTGTTACAAAATAAAATTCTAAGAATTGAGGGAGATTTATTTCTGTCAGCCTCCTTTCACAGGGATGCTGAAATTTTACCTAAGAAACTTTCCTCCAATTCTATGGGCTTGATACCAGACCTCAATCTCTTTCTTGCAGGTGTAGAAGGAATGTCTCTTAGCATTGTCCCAAAAGGTTTGTTTGTGAGACTATTGAATTTACACTTACTGGTTCCATGTAAACAATGTACTTAATACTGTCAGGTTTCTTTCAGTGGAACATAATATAAAATAAATTGCATGCCAGCAAATAGAGTAGGATTTTGACTACAGAGTTGGGAATGTTGGTAAAAGAAAAAAAAAAAAGAGAAAGTGAAAAATGAGGAAATCTAAATGGGTAGTATATTTGAGGCTAGTCTCTTTTCTGAACTGTCATTTAGAATTTCTTCGTCACTTACTGATTAGTTAAGGCAAGCTCAACAGAGCCCTGCCTTAATGGCTCTGTTTTTCAGAGTGACCTAGTTCTCCTTCAACTAAACACGCTTCAGGGTTCTCATCCCACCTCTGTGTTCAGTGGATCTTTAGAGGCTTTCCTGGATTTCCATCGTCTGATTTCAGTGTTCAGGTCCTCGTGGTGGTGTTTCACACTGGTCTTTTCCCACAGCTGGAGCAGGATCTTGTGCTAGCTGCCACTTCATGACTGTCTCATGCCTGGTTGCTGTTACTGGCTACCAAGAGGAAGAACACAGCACATTCACTCTTTGGGGTTTGTGGGGTGTTTTCTTTGTTTGGGTAGCTTTTTTTTTTTTTAAGGAAATTTTGTCTTGTTTCTGCATTTATAACAGAAGAAATGCTATTACATTATTAAAACCAGTTGTCAAAGTGCTTGTAACAGTTTTCTATCTTAAAGCTACATTTGTAAGTTGTAGTGTGGGTGGGGCACTACTGATTTAAGGGAGATGCCCAGGATCCCGAATTAAATCAGTAGTATAGGAATGAGCAGAGGCAGCTCACTTCCCTGTTTCAGGGCCAGCCTTCCCCTGTCTGTCGATGCTCTTGGTCTTGATGCTGATACCCAATTACAAACAAATCTGTGCATTCATGTGATTGTTACCCTCCTAACAGTTAGCCCTGTTTGAGCATATGACAATCCATCCAAGAAGTATTAAATATAGACATGTTGTGAGCTTTATTCTTCACAGTTGTACCCTGACCCTCTCACAGTTTCTGGTATTTCCTCTTTTATTTTAGTTTAAACCATCTGTTGCAGATCTAGTTGGGGAGAAATGCTTCCCTTATAATATTTTATAGTTCCCTTTGTGGTTTATTCTGGCATCTTGACTTGTCATAGTTGCAACAGGCACAAGTTGGAACATAGGAAGTTCCACTCAGATATGAGAAAAAACTTCTTCACAGTGAGGGTGACAGAGGCCTTGAACAGGCTGCCCAGGGAAGTTGTGGAGTCCCCTTCGTTGAAGATTTTCAAGCCCCGCCTGGATGCAGTCCTGAGTAACATGTTCTGGGCAATCCTGCTTCAGCAGGGGAGTTGGACTAGATGATCTCTATGGTCCCTTCCAACTCTAATACCAAAAAATAAATAAATCGGTGAAATTCAGTGAATAAACTGAATTCTCTAGAGTGCTCTTGTAAAGTGCCACACTTTTGATTTTATATGTGCCTCAGTATGGTGAATGCAGCATTAGAGTGAAAAGTGCAGTATTGCCTAGATTTGTGGATTGTAGCTCTAGGTTTTGTTCTTAAGCCTCTCACCAGGTCACTATATGAATCATGGATAGACCATTTTCAAGATTTCTGCTCTTGCATTCCATATCTGTAAAATAAGCGTGTTTTACCAATACAGCAGGTCTATGTTGTCACCCAGTTGGTTACTTTTTGAACAGGTAGGCAGCATAACATGCTGTAACATGCTATAGAATGGTTGTCCTGCTCATATGCTAATTACCCAACTGCTACCTTGTACTTTTATCATCTTTTTATTGAAAACAAATATCTATATCTTCCTGCCTTGTAAATTGACTAAAAAGGAACCATTGTTTTAACATCTATTTATGTGGTGCCTGTCATAGAGTGCTTTCGTTCCTTGGGTGAAGCAAGCAGAAGAAAAGCTATTACTAGAATACAAACATAAAATAGAGTTAAGAACGTGCTTTGAGATCTTTGAATGAAATATGCTGGGGGTTATTACAGCTGGGTTATTATTTCCAAGAAAACATTATCAATCATTTTTTTGGGGGCACTTTTATCTGCTATACTTTTAAGGGAGACAGTAGGTCCCAGTGTGTCTCAATCCATCAGGTAATGGAGGAAACTAAAGGACGTGAGTAAAAGATATCTCTCCATTAGTGAGGTCTGAAGTAAGCTTCTAAAACCTGCTGGAATTTAGGAAGGGGATGTTTTGCTCTAGAGTGGTTTACCTTTTTAGGCATTCACTTGATAGTGAATAGCAGCTTAATTTAGTTGATATTACTTCAGAATTAATAGCTGAAGGAGGTTTAACCTCTAATGAAAAGGTGCTGTTATGTATGTATTAAACCTGGAATAGCATATCTGATGAATCCCTGCATTCTAGGCAGCTTAATGACTTTTTTCATCAAGTCTGGAGATGTGTTTGTTTGTGAAATAGCTTGGTATCATGTGGAAGTTTGAGAAAAGAATTCTAGCTGATAAGAGGGAGGAAATATGGAAAGCAACAATACTGAAAAGGCTTTAGATATGATTTTACAAAATGACAGATTAATGGATTCTATTTGTTATATGTAAGAATATTCCATGTTTTGTTTTAACTAGTTAGTTATGAATGGAGCATGATGGGGAAGCTACTTTCCCATATTTTCTCTGTAAAGGCAGGAGGGAGGTTATGCATCTAACTGGACCCTAAAGGGGGAAAAAGTGTTTGAATGAGCATTCATTATAACATTTGAAAAAAAATTGTTTTTCAGATAATCGCATTTGATGAACTTCGGACAGACTTCAAAAGCCCAATAGATCAGTGTAACCCAGTCCACGCAGTGAGTACCACCAGCTAAACAACAGGAAAGGGAGATGCTCTGAGCTGCCAGTGAAAGTATGAGTGTGGAAACGAATGCAGAGTCTGTTGTGAAGTCAACTGTAGTTTGGAACATTGATTTATTGGGCCAGTGTTAGGAAGCCAGATGGCCACTCTTTATGCTAATAGCTTTCTTTTTTTTTTTGCTGAGGGAGGCAGGAAAATAATTTAGAAGTTTGAAAACTGAAGGATATGTAACATGATGCTAATGCTTTCTTTTTATCTTTTCATTCCTGTGGCACACGTTTTCCTTATTGAAATAATTTACTTTCTCTGCATTCAATTGTGGGATGACCATCTTCTCCCATACTGTTTGATTCAATGAGTCAAAACCTTGTAGGGATTTGATAAGAAGTGTGTTTCTAGCCCTCTCTATCCCATCGTGGGGATGCAGATTCTCCTGTGCTTTAAGAGTGAATAACACGTTCTGCTGCGTCTGCTATGGAAAAGGTTAAATATCACCCTGGGACTGTAAACTCAGTTTTACCTAATGAACCAAAACGCAACCCAGATTTTAGCATATGAAAATTCCTTTGTTAATTAAAGCTGTAATCTAGGGTGATTTAGCTGACTACAGTTAAACATGCATCCGATTTGTACCACTAGAATTGAGAACAGAACTTGGCTCCCCATCACCTCACTGGGAATTGCAATGATTATGGCAGGTGCTGAATTTGATCTCTACAGAGTGTCAATTATTAAATTGCCTACAAATGATAACCAGATGGAGTAGCTAGTACTTCACCATTTAATCTTGTTTCATAACTCTGCAGAGGATTTGCAGTACTGCTTAGATCCTTGATGATTTTAAGTGTAATCTTTACGTGACTCTTCAAATAAGAAGACTTGTTTACTGTTCACTAACAGATAAGCAAAGAATGCAAAGAAAAATTTTATGAAGAAATCCTATAGGGAACTTCAATGGAAGTAACTTGGTTTTGAATTTACTGGAAGTAATCTGATTTTTACTTTACTTTATCTGGTTTTATTTCCCATCTTGAGAAGTGCACACAAGGAATGTGTATTTATCTGTACCAAATTCGAGTAATTTTTTCTCTTCCTAAAACTTGCAAGATGTTCTATGGAGATAATTTCCTCTTATTTTAAAATGGTAATGGAATTGGTCTCTAGGATAAAAAAAAGTTAGTAAGTCCCAGTTTCAATCATATTACTGGTAAGATTAAAAAGTTATTAGTAGAGTTTGCAGTAAAATGCAGCAAAGTGTTATGTGGTAAATTGACATATTTGATGCTCTTCTATGATACTTTCTGTGATAACACAAGCAATAATCTCAGGTTGCTTTCTTCTGCACAGTATATATGTTGATGCCTTTTGGAATGACATAAAAGGAAAATTTTTAGCAGACATTTCTTATATCTTTGCTTTGGTCAAGTGTATTTTCTTTTTCCCTGTGCATAGTTGCTTGTGCCCATATTTTGTCTTTGTGGTATAGATTGGCACCACTGGGTAAAGTCATAAATGCTGACTGAAAAAGAAGTTGCAGACTCTGGTTCAAGGCTAACACAGACTTGAATCCCCAGTTCATATTGTTATACCCAGAAACAGATTAAAAAATAATGTATTGGGACATTGAAATGGGTTGCATTTAGCTTGCAAGCAGTAGGTAAGAAGTGAATACTATAATTTCAGATTAGTATCATGTGTTGCTTTCCTGCAGCCATGAATTATGACCTTGACCCATTTTAATTGTAATATATTGTCTTTAATTTATAAACCCAGCTAATCTCCTACCTTTTTCACACTTTTTCTTGACAGAGAGAGCGGCTGAGAAATATTGAACGTATTTGCTTCCTCCTGCGAAAGGTGAGTATAAACTAGCTCAGGATTTGTGAAGTTGATGAGAATTAAAGCCAGCCAGTGGCAGTGTGTGGAAGTCATGATGACCTTGGAAGGACACAGCAAGACATAACAGAGAATTTCTGGATAAGAACTGAAATTTCAGAACATCAGCCCATTCATTTTGGAACATTCTTTTTGAAGGTAGTAAATAGTTTTGCAGTTGCAGCTTGCAGTGCTTATAAAAGTACCTATTCAAAAAAAGGTATTCAAAAAAAAGCTATCAACTGATAATATAGTTGTAGTACAGGCTTTAAAATACCCTTTTTTGAATATTGGCTTACTATTTGGTAAACTAAATATTTTATTAGCTATTAAGTTTTGTAATCAGGTGAATAGAAAAGTTGATACAGTATTTATTTTAACTTGATACATGAGGGATGCTGAGAGCCTCAGTTTCTGAGGAATTTGAGAAAGCTGATAAACTGTAGGATTGATGCATTCATGGGTTACTTATCTGGAGCTTGAAAGAGGGTTTTTATAAACACTCATTCTCCTGACGCTGTCCCGTTGAAGCCAAAATAGTCATAATTGTAAACTATTTTATTCTATGTATTAGTTTCTATAAATTGCTTTCCTCAAAGTAGTAATGGAACCACCTAAATTATTCTGCACTTCTGCTTTAAAAAGTCATACCTGAAGTATGGCCTGCTGACTGCATCCTAATCAATCTGAATTAAATTCAGATATGTTTTTAAGAAACTGATGGGTTTTTAGAGGTTTTGGGAAAGTCAGTGCTAGGGATTATTTGTTTGGGCTGATCTAAAGGTGTGACTGTGACTCCATGCAGAATCTCTGAAGTGTCATTCTCTGGTCAGCCAGAACCCGAGTTGTGTCTGTTTGGCACCATTATGAGCATGTTGACTGTTAGGAGCCTCATTTAAGAATGTTTTCAGCCTGTTTATGACACTAGGGATATGAAAATTGGAGAAAATAATCAATAGCTTTCCATGATATCAAATAGGCAGTCAGCCAGTTTCAAGCTGTGTTCCAGTTAATTTCATGTGAAGCAACTGGTGAGTGGTAATATATTAATAAGCATGAGACCCATGGGAATGCCTTGCCTGCATCAGTGTTTAATTTTTATTGAGCCTCAGCATGAACAGCAAAATGGAGCATTTTGGCTAATTACCGATTCTGTATTCATAAGGGACTGACTTGCTGCTGGTTCACTTCAACAGTTTGTTAATTTAGTCTCTTCTTCAAATTTCTTTGGGGACACATTTGTTTTAATTGAGAGATTATATGCAAGAAGAGGAAGATGCAGTCACTACAGAGATTTGTAGTCCTCAAATCTGCCAATCATTAAAAAAAAAAGCTATAGTTAGTTTAGCATAAAGGATTCATTGTTGGGGAAAATTCTGGAAATACAGTGAAGGGCTGACTCCCACCTCTATAGATACAGGAAAATAGCAGTTAGGATGTTTTCAACAAGCAGTAAATATATACTTCATTATAACATTGTGTGGCTTTAGGTCTGTTTCTATGGAACAACAACATATCTGTTTTCTTATGTCTTGATGTCAGCTAATTCCTTTAAAGGTCTCTGAAAAAAGTGATATCTTGCTATTTATGAAATTAGAACTAAGATCTGCTCTAAATCTGTTTTTTAAAGAGATTATATAGGTTATAAAATTATGTTCAGTTTCATTATGTGCTGGTTTTAGAAGAGGTTCTTGAGAATTATTAAATGGGTATACAATATGTCATATAAATCTGATCCCAGCTGGCAAAGAGTTTCTTAAGGGTGGATTTTCAGTTTTATCTCCAAAATACTTGAGGATTATTAACAAACAGTGATCAGGTATGTGATTCGTCACCAGATCCTATGTAACTTATTTACATTTTCCAAAATAGAACGGAACATGTAATTGTTCTGCAGCCTGGCATTTTCTGACATTTGGTTTGTGGAAAATGTTTCTATATCATTAAAACAGGGATCACACGAAGCATATATTTTTATATGGTGCTGGCACATATACATGCATGTATATGTGTGCTATAGAATTAGAAGTAGGTCAGTTTTCTGGTTACTGGAGGATGATTGATTATGTATAAAGAATTTTGTATGGCCATAGACAAATCTCTTCTACTCTGAACTAAATGCAAGGAAGGACTTTTTTTCTGAAGCCAGCACAACGTGATGTTCTCTCAGAATATGGGCATCTCATTTTATTTCAGTGGTCTGTACTTCATTGTGTAGATCTGTGTTTGTGCTGTAAATTGTTGAGGTGTGCCATGTATCTCTACAGTGATTTTTATGATTAAACATTTTGGTGGGGTCATTAATATATATTCAATTAATGATGACAGTGATACTAAATAATTGCAATTCCAGTTGTATTTCAAGAAATAAACCTACCTGATGATTCCTGTTGGATTTGCTTATTTTAGCACTAGGGATAATTAGGAATTTCTTATTTTAAAACATGGTCTATTTCATTAATCAACCACTATAATATTATTATTTTACCTTCGAGGAAGTTTAAGTTACGCATCATAATTTTTAATTAGTTTGATAAATCCCTACTAAGGAGAATTGGTTGAACTGGCTTCTTGCTTAGCAAACATATTTCAAAATTCAGTTTGCTCATGCCAAACACTGCTGAACAATATAAGTGACCTTTCTCAAATTATCAGCAAATAGTTGTTTTTAAACTTGATAAGGTGAAGTGAGAGTGATTTATGAACAACAGAACTGGAACTTGCCTGGTAAGAAATTGAGGTAGATATGACAGACTTTTACTCATTTTCCTATGGTAGGGGAGCATTTAGTTAAGCTAGGCATAAAATTTGTAAAACTGCAAGTGTAAGAAAATGTTGTACCAGAGCTCAGTCCTTTTCCTTGATTTAATTTGGTCTTTTTGGTTGCTTTTTGATAAGGTTTGGTTTGATTTTTTTCAAGTCCTGAAGGGATTATTGTAAGAGAGCAAATTCAGCAAGAAATCCAACCACAGGCAAGGTGACATTAGTCCTGTAGATGTTCCAGATGAACCTGAACTGTCTTGAAAAATACAAACAAATACACAGACAAAAAAACCCTGCAGGGACAACTTTTGAATAACAAAATCTAGCTGCTTCAGGATTCCAGTACTGGCAGTAGCAACGGTAGATTGTAAGTCAGGATCTTGAGTGTTTGGAAAAAAACCCAACCAACCAACAACAAAACCTCTTTGCCTAATCTTTTCTGAAGCAAGTTTTAATGTTTTAGTGAGGAGGCTGGGGTTTGCTAATCATTGGTCTGTTCTAATGCTTCTGTCACTCTGGTTTCCAGTGGAGCTGGATCTGTGGGAGTACTGGTGGAAATTTATTCTGTACCTGGTGTTTTCTGGTCTCAATTCTGCTTTTACTACTTTGCAAAAATAAAATAAAAGTATCTTTTAAGTTTATATTCCACAATATATGCCTTAATACACAGCACAGTTTACATCTTGCCATATTTGGGAAATAATCAAAACCAATGTTACCTTAAGGAGCAACCATAGAAATTCTATTCAGACTAAGATACTGTAAATAAAATGTAAAACCTAGTGAGCATAATGCATAGTTTCAGGTACCCCAGTGTCTGCACACAACTTTGTTTTGTTATGTTTCCACACTTGAATATTCTGGAAAAAAAAAAGTCAAAATTACTTACATGTATGAAAGTAAGAGTAAATCAGAGATAATGTGATGGATTTTAACTGTGTTTCTGGATATCTCAGTTGGTTGCTTCATTATGGATTCAGGGATTTACAGAAGTGTGACATTCTTTAGGCAAGTCTGCAGGCTGCTAGTCATTAGCAGAGTACTTCTGTAAGCATATAGCATGGTTCATTAAAACATTTAATGTAAGGTTATATAAGCAAATTTAGCAAATGTGATGTGTAATCACAAGGAATTTTTGAAGTGTGTTTCCATCCAAATGTAAGCAGGAATCCTACTTTCTTCTTGGGATTGAAAAATCTCATCAGCAGTAACTACAGCAGTAGATTGGTTAGTTTGTTGCAGAACTGGGAATAGCAGCACTAATTTTATCTTTTGTAATGCTATAAATTCTTTACAACCTCAGTAAAGATGTTGCAATTCTTCATTTAGTCATACTTGACAGAAAGAGCACCGTGTGACATTTTTCCTGTTAACAGTGATTGCTACAATTATGGAGCACATGGACTTTGTCCATTCTCATTAGAGAGCACAGAGTTCATCATTGTTACGGGTTTCTCAGTACATGTTGTGTTTCTTGATGTATCTAATGCTCTCTCTTTTCTTACCTCATCATTTAGATGAAAATGCTGATTTCTGACTAATCATTTTGGCAGCAGGAAAACTGTCAGGAGAGTCTTCCTTCTGAGTGTCTGGGAGCCTAAATCCTAATCAGACTGGAAGAAAGGAAACATCATACCCATTTTTAAAAAGGGTAGAAAGGAGGAC
>BJBW01003675.1:18941-33129 GCA_004320125.1 Scolopax mira | reverse complement strand
GCATCCATGGTAGTAATGGAAAGATACAGCAATCTGCAGAATTCAGGATCTCCTCTAGAACTATTCAGAAGTGCCTATGGTGCTTCTGCATTAATATCTTAGGATTAGAAATACTTTTAAAAAGTGAATCATTGTTTTCATTTATTGTGCTCTATTGTGCTCTTCATTTATTGTGTTCTATTGTGCTCTAACGTGCATCATGAAGTGGTATCACAGAGAATGTAATGGAGTCCTTTTAGGTGAAGCCAAATGTGCACCTATACTAATATTTCCTTTATTGAGTGCCACATTTCCTGAAAATAATACAAGAAAAGAAACATCTACTAGATGGCGGGATCCACTTGCTAATTGCATCCCTCTGTTAATAAACTTCCATGATACACAGTATTTGATGCAGAAACCCAGAATTATTCTCATTACCCACTAGATGTCACCATTGACATAGAAAAAAATGAGAGACACTGTTTTTCTGCCTCTTAAAAGTGAGGTTTGTTGTTCTCACCACACCTTAATCAAAGTAGATCTCCAGGCCAAGAAATTTGTTATGTTCTCTTAAAGCTTTGCATCCTCTGACCTTGTTTATTAACTGGAAAACGTTGAACATTTTTTACAGGAAACCACACCTGGAATATTCTCTTGAGGCTTGGCCCCATGTGGTAGTAGGCTTCTCCATTCCTTACCCGAATTTGCTTTCCTTTGCTTCTCTTACAGCCAGGGCCATTTGAATTGCCTGCTCAGTAAAATAAACTGATAAATCCTGTTAGGTCGCTTGCTAATTGGAAGTTTAAAATAGGCAGTATCCTGTTTCCTTATTTTATTATTATCTATTATAGCTATCACATCAGAGAAGCCTATGATGACAACATCCCCTATCTTTATTAATAACACAGTTACACTAAGATTAGTAGTGTAATCAAATGTGATAAAAATGAAGGGAGATAAAAAATTGGCAGGCAGTTTTATTTGCCTAGGTTTACCTGTTCAGTGTTTGAATGTTCTTTACTTGTACCAGAGGTATTCTTTGTTGTAATCATCATAATTTTTAGACAAATTTTCAGTTATTTTGTTTGAGTTGACGTATTATGTATTAATGTATTTTAAAGTCAGAATAGGCAATTGTCATGATGAGGAGGATAGATTTCTTGGTAGCTCTATGTAGCCTTTGGGTGAGCATGTTTCAGCAGCGTCCCCTAACAGCTGTAGCTGACTTAGTGTGCTGCTTTTTTATTTCCTCAGAGGTCACCTGAATTACATACCATTTTAGCTGGCATTGCTGTTGCATATCACAATAGCAAAAAAGTTCATAATGGCTGTGAATCTGAGCGATTGTTTGTGAAAGGCCATTGGATTAGAGCATATGTTTCCAAAGATGCTGCTTGGTAATTCAAAGGAAGGCATATTTCACTACTTGTGCAGAATAGGGCTCCTGCAGTGCAAAAGTTGCCTGAATCTGGAGTGAATTTTGCTGCTTCTGTATTTTGTCCCTCTGTTTTGCCTGTCTTTTCTCCTAGATTTAGGTACCCTAATTGCAGCTTTTCCTGCACGCTACTAGAGACAAAAATCAAGTAATCTCTGAACCTTGTATGATACATTGAAATAAACTGAATTCAAGTTTATTCCTTTAACACATTTTTCCAATTTATTCAAATGCAGATATTAGGGCTTCATTTAATGCTGAATACTTTAAGTACAACTATTGACATTCAAGTGTTTAATTCAGAGAAATAAAATTGACAGAGAATAATAATACTTAGCACTTAGTGTACTATATCCAAAATTTGTGAGCATCATGCAAACATTATCTTACGTGTTGCATTTTTACTGTAAGTCTTGTCATATTCACTTTAAAAAATAGGCACACGTGGCACAGAGAGACTCTAAGTATCGTATCTCAAGATTGTTAATAATAAACACAAAATTCCAAATTTCTCTTCCAACCGTTCAACTACCACTTTTTGCCTCTGATGTAATGAAGGTATTACACAGAACATTCCTTCCACTCATCCCAAAAAACTCTTTACACTACTCAGTTGAAGGAGCTCCAGTTCATCAGAACTTTGTTGTTAAGCGAACTGAGCAATTGCAGAAGCAAGAAAGCATTCAAGGAATGGGAAATTCATCACCTTGACACAGTGAATGGGAGGACATTTTTTTTACATTGAACCTTCACGATACCTCTCTAATCATCCTTCCCAAAACGTATGGAAAAGACTTACATAAACTCACCATTACAGGCAAATGTGACAGCAAAAGCTGTTGAAGTTTCCTGGTTCTGGGATTTCTTCTTAAAACTAACACACTCCGCAGTGTTTGCTCAAAATGTTTCTCTCACTGAGTTCCATAGCAGAAGAATAGGAATGAACACTTTACCAGTGTGCCACAAAAAAGGCAGTACACAGTCTCGAGATATTCAGCAAATATAGAGTCTGAGATCTCCTCTGCTCAATTTTCCTTCCTGCTCCCCAAGCTGCATAATATAATTGTTGTGTGAAGTTGTAAGCTTGCTGGTATGTTAGGTCATGCAATATATGCCACCACTATATCCTTTTTGTCTGAGGAACTATGTTTTCTTCCTTTGGGAACGCATCTATACCTGACTGCACTTAGGAAGAGAGGATTGATTCCTGTTGTATAACAGTGAATGTCTGTTTTTGAGACTTAGTACTTAGAAACAGTTAAATCAATGGCTGAGCAAGTGAATACTTGAAGTTGGCAGAGTGAACCTTAGCTGCAAACTCCGCTGTGAAGGCTGTCTCCCAGCTTTTCCAAATAAAGCTCTTTTTACATATGCTTGTTTATGAGGCCTTGAGCAACATGATGTAATGTCAAGCCAGCTCAGTTTTCAGTTGTAGGTTGTACTGAGATGTCTTCCTGGGATCCCTTCCAACCTAGAGTATTCTATTATTTTGTGTTTCTCCTGAAATATTTTACAGCATAGTTTATAAATGCAATTAAATATCAAGGATAGAAAAGGTAAGCATACTTTACATATTTTATTTTCTGTTTCGCAGGCTTGAATTGCTGCTCATGAGTTTTCCTCATTGTAGCAGGAAGAGTTTGCCTACTACAGGAAAAGGTTACATGGATTAGTATTGCCACTGCACGTTTAGGTTACTTGCCAACTTGTAGGAAGATGAAAATATGTGTAGTCTGTGGTGAACTATATTCTGTAAGTCTAGAAACAACAGCATACACTTCTTGAATAGATAGTGATAGTACATTGCGTATGGAAAGTCTTAGCAAAATTTCTAGGACAGAGAAACGTGCTTTTTTTTTGGGTGAAGTTATTGTATACAGGTATAAATGAAGCAAGCATGATATCAAAGAGATACAGTGATTACAATAGGACTTGACATTTCAAAAAAGTTTATGATTTGGAGAAGCTATAAATAAACAGGATAGACTTTTTTAAACGGTTGAAGCTTCTCTCTTTGACTATGCAAAGTGTCTCCACTCACAGAACTCACTTCACAAACAATTTGTTCCCACACTTAGTGGAGTAAGTTGAAAGACTATACTTGGCCAGTCAGAGAAATGTTATTCTATTTCTTCTGAATAATTTCTATTCAGTAAAGATCTCTATTTGAATCTCCAGTTTTTGTTCGACAGAATGAACTAGGTAATCTCAAATTGTACAGTGTGTACAACAGTGTAACAGTTCTGAGATTGCCCCTGAGTTTTTCAGGTTCCTGATCTGAATTAGTTCTTCAAATGTGCTAAAGATGTTAAACACATGTTTCCCACTTTTACTAACAACACTTGTTTATAAATTACAGTTTTCCAAAGTCTTCTACTTTACCCATGGTCTTTGTCTTTGAAACTGGAACATTTTGTTTGTTTGAACTCTTGAGCTCAAAAAAACCAGATGGATATTAGTGAATGTGAAGGATCTTTTTGAATGTCTTCTTGAAATTCTGGTTACAAAGAGGATACAGAAATGGATTTAAGGTGGAGTTCACATAGCCAAGCCATATAGTGAACATGTGTAAATGTGAAAATTGTTTATGGCCATGGAAAGCTATTACCATAAAAAGCACAAAATAGGGAATCCAGCACAGCATAAAGGCTGCCATTATGACCCCTAACTGCTTTGCTGCTTTCCTCTCCCTGTTCCTGTGCAGGCCTTGAATGTGCCTCATGGACTGGGTATGCAGACTTCGCCAGGTTTTCCTCAAGTAAGTCAGTCCTCTGAAATCCCTGTTCTCAGTCTTCTCATGAGGATTGCAGGTGCTTTCAGGGTTAGAATTGGGATATTTTTCACAGGGTAGCTCTGTGAAAGTCTGGTTGTCTGATGCATCACTTAAGTCACTGTCTTGTGAGCAAGGCTCCTCTCCATTTCCTTCTGTTGTACACACGCTCTTCTTTTCTGCGTTATCCAGGCCTGGCTCAGACTGGACAGTGGTGACAGGAAAACAACTCCATTTAAGGACTTTCCTGTTGCTCTTGCCAATGAATGCCTTTGGAGACTTGTCAGAATTACTGCAATTAAGCTCTATCTCCATATCTTTGGGCCGAGGGGAGCTTTGCTTGTCTTCGGGAGAGTCATTCTCATATAAGACTTGCTTTTGGTGGCAAATACTTTGCTTGTCCTTTGTCTTACTATGTTGTGTGGTGCTTTTTTCTGAGGAAGACTGATGAGATCCATTGATGAGCTCTCGGTGTTGACAGTGTTTTCGAACAGCTCTGAATATTTTATAGTAGAACCATAACATCATGATAGAGGGAATGTAGAAATTGACAATGGCTGTCAGCACTTTAAACCAGGTGACTTCAGAGAATTCAGTTTCACACTTGGTTTTTTCTACTTTTCTTTCCCCGTTACTAGCAAAGATGTGCCAACCTAGGATTGGAATGACCCACATGAAAGAAAGGAACCAAACCCCCAAAATCATGAGCGATGCTCTCATTTTTGTTCTATACTTGAGATATTGCAGTGGTTTCTGAACAGAACGGTAACGGTCAATGCATAATATGAAGAGATTGAAAATGGATGCAGTACTGGCCACATAATCCATTGACAGCCAGAACAAACAGGCTGGTATGCCCAGAGTCCACACACCACTTAGGAGATAAACTATATTCAGAGGCATAACAGCTGCACCAACTATAAGGTCTGCAATGGAGAGGCTGACAATGTATAAATTGCCAACTGTTTGCAGCTTCTTTTCAGTTTTCACAGCATATAGGACTAATATATTCATGACAATAGTGATCAGTGAAATGCTTCCCAGCAACACACCTAGAGGGGCTGAGTGAGGGTTGGTTGAGTTGTCTGTTGAGTTTAATAACATCTTTTGCACAGGAACACTGAATGAAAGTAAGAGAAGATGTCCAGGCCTTGGAAATGCAGTCTTGCTTTACACTCCTGGATAAAAACGTGTTGGATTGCTTTGTGAATTCTACTTCCAGAACTAGAGAAGAGAAATATGCTCAATCACAGTAGTACTAGAATAAAATAATAAAACTAATCTGCTTCAGTTTAGCACCATCCCTTTTAGGACTTTCCTAAATAACTGATTTTTACAATATGGGTAATTTCAAATGTGTTCTATGAAAAGTACAAGCTCCCCAAACCAATCCAAAGGGGTTTGCAGAAGGATTCTGCCAATCCCTCTGAGCGGGGATTACACAGAGCCCAGGCCTCCTCTCCTCCTTCTGCTCCTCACACAGCCCCACCAGCGAGAGGGCTGAAAAGGGTGGGTACAAAAGAAGCTGGGAACACCCAGCCCAGACTGACCAAAGGGATATTCTGTACCATATGACAGCATGGGCAGCAATATAAAGCTGGGGGCAGAAAGAGGAAGGGGGGAACATTCAAAGTGACAGTGTTTGTCCTCCCAAATAATTGTTATATGTGATGAAGCCCTGCTTTCCTGGAGATGGCTGAACATCTGCATGACCATGGGAAGCAGGGAATGAACTCCTTGTTTTGCTTTGCCTGAGCATGCGGCTTTTTCTTTACCTGTTAAACTGACTTTATCTCAATCCATGAGTTTTCTCACTTTTACTTTTCTGATTCTCTCCCTTATCCCACTGTGAGGGGAGAGAGGGAGCAGCTTAGTTGCCAGGTGGGGTTAAATCAACAACATGATGCCAAGTGACAAGGTTGGCATTCCAAACAATAAAAAGACTCCAGCCAGTAAACATATTCAGCTGATACAGTCACAAATAACTCCTAAGGTTGCAGCCAGGGCCTGTTATCACTGGTAGGCAGTTGTTCAAATTCAAAGGTAATGGCTAATCTCTTCCTACCCACTTTTTAGGCTTACACAGATTTCAAACATTTAAAGATGGCAGCCCTCTTTTATTTCAAATCCAAACTGATAAAAGTTCATGGAAAATAACATGATTTTTCGGGTTTAATAAGCATCTTGCAACTTCTCAAGTGTAAATACATATGGGGTCTTTTAGGCTGAAGTTTACTAGTTAATAATCCAATAATTCATTCTTTCTTCCTCAAGCTTTACTTACAAGTGCCTGGTGTTATGAAAGAAAATGTGTGTTTGGTAGCAGTAGCATCCATAGGCAGAGGAAATACATACACTGTGGGGTATGAGCTCAGGAGCTGTATTCTGCAGTTCTGTATTCTGCATAGCCTTCACATTCTGTCACACAGAGCTCTTCAGTCACAGTAGCCACAGAAGTCAGAAGATCAGAGAGGCCTCAAGCATCTGTTTGAGAACAAGAACAGAAATTACACCAGGGATCTTAACCCAACATGTCTGGTGATAGAAAATGGTTATATCCCACTCTGTCATTGCCTTTCTTTCCACAGCTCTACGCTGTAACCTCTGTGCTGGAGTTAATTATACAGGGCATAGTCAAGGCAAGAAGTTGATGTTAATTGCTTCTGTGACCTCATAAAGAAATAACTGATCTTCACCCCCACATATTTTCATTTAAATTTATGGCAAAATAAAAGGAGAGAAGGCAGCTTTAATTAGTCTTCAGCAGAAAGAATAGCAGCAAAGAAGGGTTTGTGATTACACAGCCCTCCTCAGTTATTTATGAACTGCACATGGAATGAAAGATAGAGCAGGAGTAAATGGTGTTGACTCTTTCCCAGACTTTTTCTTAAATACTGTGGCAGTGAGATAGGGTAGGATTTAGGAAGGAGCCTGCAGAACTTGATCTGGAGTACTTCTGCTCCAAAGAAGGCACGAAGGTCTAGTTTTTCAATTCATGCTCCACTTCTGTTAAAATGTCTCTTAATAAAAGAGAAAGCTTGATTACTTTTCTTTTTTGAATTAGCTTATACAGGCTATAACAATCCAAGAATGATGTCAGGAAATGCAAATCATTTGAGAACACTAAGAACAAGAAATATGCAGGGTAATGTATGTGCTCCTTTAAAAATCCACATGTTAACAGGCACTCCATATTTATAGTAATTATCTCTTATAATGTAAATTTCATCACAATGTCATTTGAGATGTTCATAGTCTCTAATGAATTTTATCTTCTCTGCTTTTTAGAGCTGGCCATGTACTATTAAATTTCAAAGTGAAATTGAGGAACAGGTCAAAGTGATCTGCTAAACATCATACAGTAATGCTAGATCTAAAATCAGCCAAGGCTCCTTTGTTCTCCAAACAGTGTCCCGACTACTATGCTGGGTTTTTTTCTGTCTAGACTTTGGGTCTGTATTTATTCAGACACCCTAGACAAAGAATGATGATTTAGAAATTAATTTATTTTTTTTTAACTTTAGTACAGTACAAGCAACTTGGTCTAGCTTTGGCCTTTTGACATCTTCCATTGTAATAAGTCCACTTACATGATAAGGGTCTAATATGGCTGGAATGGGACTATACCCAGTAACAAATATCTACAGTATTAATGGCTGGAACAGGCTTGCAAGAACCATTTGTCCTACATTGAGTAGATCTTGAGGCTGCATTGGGATATTGAAGCTTTACAGTAACACTGCATTTTTCATATTGAACAATTTGTGGTTTTATGATCTTTTACAACCCTGACTTTGTGAGTATTCTTCCACCGAAGACAGTATTTTAAGGCTCTGGGTGATTTAGAATTTGGAGTGTGTTGGTGAGAAAAGAAGCCACTCTAAGAGGTAACGAGAAGAGTGTCCATACCTTCAGCATGAAAGTTGTACACCCAGCACATACTTCCTACCTATCTAGTTTTCTTTGAAGACAAATCGTACCTCTGTATCCATTAAAAAGATAGGGCAGGAGATTGAGCTGGCCACAAAATGCTTAGAATAGAGCAGAAATGCAATGTCAGAACTCTCTCTTTGCATTCCCCAGCACATGACGCCACGTGCAGCTGCTGTTTCTGCCTGAGATCTTTCCTATCATGCAGAATTCTCCCTAACAATATGTCATGACAGGCGTTTAGCAAGGTATCAGACATGCTGCAAGCCCACACTCTTATATACAGGAAAGAGAATTTGGTGGCTTTCTTCAATCTTCTAAGGGCCTGAAGAAGGCTTCCAACCCAGGAGATTTGGTGCAGCTCACACACACCAATGTCCACACTTTGTTGGCTGTGGACTGTTTGTGGTATATGTGCTACTGTTCAGGAGCTACTGGTTTAATTCCTTACCTGTAACCCAGTTCCCAGTAGAGGAACCATAACAATACTGAATAAATGTCTTTTAATATTTAGATGGTCTAACACTTATTACACCAAGCCAGAGCTCACTAATACAGAACAGATTTTTAAAAAAAAAACCACTTGGCCTAAAATGTTGAATAATTCTTTGGAATTTCTAAACCCTGACCTCACCATGAGATGCCTTCTTTAACTTTCACTGTCTGTGAAGAGCTTTTTCTACGAGGACAATCAGCAATTGTGATTTGTTTGTTATTGTATCACAGTGATACAAGGAGCAAGGACCTACAGGGAGATACTAAGTGGATGCCTTACTGACTCATTAGTGCAGGTGCAATCTATTAAGCCCTGACTAAATGGGAGTAAGTTTCTAGAGATGGGTGTTGGCATATCTCTTAGGAGTAGGTTTTAAAGGAACTACAGTTACAACAGGAAAGGCTAGGCTACGACAAAATTCTCATTTATCAGACTAAGGTTAAGGCAAAAGGTAAGATTTGATTTTAGATTACCCATATTGACTATGTTGTACTTAAGAAACCTATTTGTTCTTAGTGATTTAAAAAAAATTGTTCTTTAGGTATTGAAACCATTAACAAGAAGCTTGATTCATTTTCCTCTCAAAAATTTACTTATTTTTCTGTAGAAAACCAATCTCTAGGCAATGCTTGCTAATACTTAAGGAGTATTTTTAATGAATGTAACTGGAAACTTGGTAACTTTCCTGCTGTTCTTATTCAAATGACAGGGTGTCTCAGTCCAGGAAGGACCAGCTTTTGTTTGTTTCGCTTGGGTTTTTTTTGTTGTTTTTCCAGAAAAGCATCTGCCACTATTAAAGGGAAGACTGTATTCCATCTATACTTGAGTTCTTCTAGTTAGTCTGAAGCAAAAAGACTATGTAATGTGAAGCTTTAGTGTCTGAACTGTGAAGTTTTTTCAGTTCTCCTAAATTGTCCTTTCCCCCCTGCATACCTATTAGATGAGCAGTGAGAGTTATAAATTAATCTTTTACTATGTGAACAAACAACCCAGGTTGATGTATGAATACTTTCATTCCTTGTTTTTATTATGATTCTTCCTTTGTGTGAAGAAACTCTTAAGCAACAGATTTGGACATCTGGCTGCCTAGTTTTGCATAAACTTTTATTGCATGCATTTACTGGCAGAGAATTTTTCAGTGGTTCTTGATGTAAATGCTGCCTTGGGGAAAAATGAGGCCAGAACTAATGTAGCAGATGGACACTATTGCAGATGTGCTGAAATCTACTTTACAGGGCTAGACTGCAGAGAGAAATTTGCTGTCTGAGTTGTTGCCTCAGTGATCTGCACACTGATTTCAGGAGCTGGATGGCCTGGGAAATGGTACAGGCCTTCAGTGTGCCAGGGTAATTAGCAATGGCACTCTTCCTGGGGCTGTTTCTGAAGCCTTCTCCATTCTTTCACTTCCCAAAAGAGTAGATGGTCCATTGCTATAATTACTGTGCTTCTTTTTCCCCTCCTGGTTCATTGACTCATCTAAACAATATTGTGAACAGGCTGTATAGTTTTAGAGTAAGGACAGAGCAGAATAGGAGTCATGTGGTTACATTCTCACCCCTAAGACATATTTATTCAATTATCTCTAGGAACACACGTGACAAATTATCTCAAAATACTTTAACTAAAGTATCCTTCAACCTGTTTATTCTGAATGTGCAGTGCACTGTGAATGGCCCTCTCATGCCTAGAGCAGTGAGTGGGGGACCACTTCATGAAGTACTACAAAGGAACTAGGTATGAGGCCATTTCATACAAAAGCTGTATTTTTTAGCTGTGGTCTGGTCTGTGACATAAATTTATCCTTGTTCCTCTAACTTGGATGGTGATTTTCTAATGATAGTAAGCAGACCTTATGAACAGCCAAAAGACAATGCAGAGCCTATTGTGAAGGGAACTTGTAGGTTTTAAGTAAATTCGTGAAGTCTTTTAAGGAGGAAAAAAGTACTTATGATTATAACTGTATGATACACTCAATTTGTAACTTGCTTATGTAAGAATATTTTCTTTTCAGTCTAGTGATTCTACTGTGCTCTTGCTATTTTTTTATTTGTATATCTGGATATTAGGGTACAGGCTATCAGGATGGCAAATAAATACTTGTGGTTTTTTTTTTTTTTAATTGAGGAAATATTGCATCCAGTTTTCTTAAGCAAGGCATAATTCAAAGAGCAAGAAAACATTTGGGCAGGCTGAAAGATTTGAAAATATAAGTGATAGCTCAGCTTGGGGCTTGTAGATGATGCTCAGCTTGATTATACTTGATATTTTCAGGTTTTAGTTTTTATAGAATCACAGCAGTTGCTTCTCCAGCCACATGCATTGATCAAATTGGCAGGTTACATGCTGCTGTCAACAGATATTTTTCTGATTGCTGATCTTTGTGTTTTTATTTGGCTGGGGGTCCTGGCTTTAGTAGGAATTAAATTATCTACAGTTTTAGCTATTTGCCAGCAAAAATTTAGACCTCCACAGCCTTCTGAAATAGTTTTTGAATGAGTAACACCAATCATTATATACAGTCATGTCTCATCCCAAGTCTTCAGCTTATTATAACAAGCCCTGAACTTTGTGAGGAAATTGAGTATTTGAATCTGAGTCACCACTGCACTGGCTGAGCACAAATCTTGATTAAGATGCTGTACTGTGTTTGCTTGTGAAAAGACTTGTCTCTTTCAGAAATAACTGTCTATGCTGGTGTTCTGACTTCTCCCCACCTCCCCCCTTACTGGTGTACTGTTCTCTTAATTAGATTAAGAATACTATACTGGATCCAATCCTTAATCTTCCTTTCACTTTGCAGTCTGATATCCTTGGGTAACCACTAAGTGTACATGTTGCTCTTGGATTTCTGGTTTGGGGGGGGTGGGGGCAAGAAGGAAAATAGCTTTTAATTTTGTGTAGAAAGAACAAACATGCTAGTTCTACCACTGACAAATTTCTCAGTCATCATTTAAAAGTACTGTTATGTCATTAATATTAAACTTTGCCATTAAGGAAACCCAAAACTATAACCCAAACCAACTGTGTAGACAGTTCTGCTTGGGATACTATAGTATCCTATATTATAGCATCCTTTGCTGATCTTCTGCTCTTTCCAATGTAAAACAGTCTGCTGTGCTTCTTATACGTGGGAGGAATTCTGTTAGTCTCAGAATTAACTATCATGGATCTGTGGTGTGGCAGGGTGGTCAGCTGCTTTCCAACTTAATTGACAAGTTAAATGATATACTATTTTGAATGCATATCACTGCAGGGAATCTAGAAAATCTGTTGTAATGTGTCAAAAGCAAATTATTTCTGTAAATTACAGAAGCTTTTTCCTTCATGGTACAAATGCATCTTCAGTCTCAAGCAATTGAAAGTTTGAGATGCTTGTTACTTCAGTTGTGCCTACACAGGTATTTGAAGCCATTTGGTATGAAAATCATGATTTATTACTTGCTTATGACTTGTCTGCATGGAGAAACACCTTATAAAACATATAAAACATATCTTCTGAAACCAATCTGATCCAACCCAGTTATTTAGCTTAAGCTTATACTGCCTTTGCATCCTTCCATCTGATCTTCTGTTTCAGTTCTTGGGCACTGCCAAACAATAGAGGTCAGTTTCAAAACTTAGACTCAAAACCTAGTTCTTGAGTAAAGAACTGATCATAGAAATCCTCCTGTGGAGGTTCTTGCTGTGATTAGCACAACCAGAGCACTGCCAAAGCTCTTTGCTGTGAGACAGGGCAGTCTTCCCTGGGGAAAACTTCATTCTGGTTTTGATATTTGCTGTGTGTTCCCGTGTCTCTGTGTTCTGCCTTTTTAAAAATATATATAAAGTTGATTATTTGATCTCTCCAGATGACAACAGATGCAACTTCTACTGTATGGTTCATATATGATGCTGAGAATGTGTGAACCCAGAAGAATATACTAGGTATTGCTTACAGTATACAAAAAAGCCCAAAAAACCAAACAAAATAAACCTAAGTAAGTGATGATCAGAAGCCATATTCATGGAGGAGTGACAATCTGTCAAAAATGGAAATTGAGTCCAAAATACACGTCTAAGGAAGTGTTCACAAAACTAATAATAGGCAATATACAGCAAAATATAAAATATTTGCTCAAAAAGACAGTTATCTTTACTAAGGTACCCAAGAAGGGAAGCTTAATGTACATCTAAAATGCATTTCTGTATAGAGATAACCTTGTGTGAACAGAAAATACTGGCAATAGTAGCATTTATTTGCATGAGCAAGTATGCCCTAATTAATTTGCATAGGTGAGCATACAGTTTAATGCCAAGTGATACTTCAAATATGAAGAGGTTATGGCAAGATAGGAAGCTAAACACCAAAACTGAATTCATCCCTGTGAAGTTTAATTTGTTACAGAGTGGTTAGGACTGGAAATACTCTCCTAAAATGTATATAAATAGTCAAAGGTAAGTGAATGGTAGTAAAGGGGAAAGATATTTTTAATAATATTTTCTTCATTAAAGAACATTTAACCATTTGTGACATTCAGTCTTACTCTGAGTATGCTCTTACCTATAAACAGTTTATCACTACTACTCTCAGATTTCACATGCTGTTTATGCATAAGTCCCTTCAAAATTGTTTTTCCCTTTTGTATTTATGGTACCAAGTTTCCCTGTGCATCATCCTTTTCCTGTTTCTTCTCTTCTTCTGCTTAAAGGCTAAGTGAATTAGAGTTCTGCAGGCTTACACATGATCTACTAATTCATGACATTCTTCTGAGTTCTTGACGTTCCTGTTTTAGACTGAGAATTGACTCTTTGAAAGCCTTATTTTTCCATGCATAATTAAGGACAGAGCACCTATGTCTTCAATACCTCTACACTGGAGTTTGTATACTCCAGATCACATTCTGCTTATTTGAATTTTTATCGTTCCAATCCTGATGCTTCTTCAACTGTGTCTCGTAACTCCTGGAGAAATAAGTCAGTAGCTGAAAGCAGGCATGGAAAGCAGAGGAAGAGTATAAACAAGTTACTTTCCTGTGCATTTCAATACATCCTGCTTTGTGCCAAAGCAGTGGTGTTCTTTTCCAGTCCTCTACTTCAGCTTCCCTGAGCTTTATTAGCTCTTTCCCGATCCTCTCTCACCCTTCTGGAGGAAGAGGAACTTAACAGCTGGCCTGTATCATTAATAGGAGAGCTACAGGAATAGTATCGGGGAAATTATTAAATATCCCTTATCATTCAACTACTGACAGAACCTTGGCTAGGGAAACACTATTTGTTATTTAAGAAGAAGAAAGTGGATGTGGTTCATGATCTAGAGAGCCTTAATTTGCAGGAACTCAGTTGCAGGCTCATTGCTTGTCATCAGAACCAGTGAATGCACTAGCTTCTGTGTTAAAAACAAACAAACAAAACCAAAACAAACTTAGGAAAAGGAAAACCAAACAAAGCTACTGAACTGAAAAGAAGGAGGTGAGGGAAGCCCACAAATGTGCCCCTGAAGCCAAGAAAGCCAATGTTCTCCTGGGGTGCCAGGATTGTGGCCAGCAGGTAGAGAAAGGTCATCCTCCCCCTCTGCTCTGCCCTTGTGAGGCCTCAT
>BJBW01003675.1:3608-18814 GCA_004320125.1 Scolopax mira | reverse complement strand
GGGGCCAGACTTTTCTCAGTGGTGCCTGGTGACAGGACAAGGGGCAACAGGCACAAACTGGAACACAGGAAATTCCATCTCAACATGAGGGGAAACTTCTTTATTTGAAGGTGCCAGAGCACTGGAACAAGCTGCCTGAGAGGTGGAGGAGTCTCCTTCTCTGGAGGTATTCCAAATCTGCCTGGATGGGTTCCTGTCCAACCTGTTCTGGGTGACCCTGCTTTGGCAGGGGAGTTGGACTGGATGATATCCAGAGGTCTTTTCCAATACCTGCCCTTTTGTGATTCTGAATCTGTGGTTGTGTATCATTGACAGCTCTAATGAATGCTCAGGAATGTAGACCTGCAGCAGAGTGTGGTTTTATATTCAATGTCCTTAGTAGAGTCAATATTAATAGGAAGAGATCTTAAAATAGCAGGTTTTAACTTCCAACAGTGTCACCTAAACTAAAATAGTCTGAAAACGTAGTTTCAATATGTTTCATTGAATCACAGAATTGTCTAGGTTGGAAAGGACCTTTAAGATCATCAAGTCCAACCATCAACTTAAACACTGCCAAACCCAGCAGTGACCCATATCCCTCAGCACCAAATCTGCCTGGCTTTTAGTTACACGCAGGGATGGTGACTCCACCACTTCCCTGTGCAGCCTGTTCCAATATCTGATAACCCTTTCAGTGAAGAAATTTTTCCTAATATCCAATCTGAACCTTCCCTGCTGCAACTTGAGGCTGTTTCTTCTTGTCCTATCACTTGTGAGAAGAGACTGATCCCCACCTCTCTACACCCTCCTTTCAGGGAGTTGGAGAGAGTGAGAAGGTCTCCCCTCAGCCTTGTTTTCTCCAGGCTGAACACCCCCAGCTCCCTCAGCTGCTTCTCACCAGACTTGTGCTCCAGACCCCTCACCAGCTCCGTTGCCCTTCTCTGGACCCGCTCCAGCACCTCAATGTCTTTCTTGTCGTGAGGGGCCCAAAAGTGGACACAGCCCTCAAGGTGGGACCTCACCAGTGCCCAGTACAGGGGTATGGTCACTGCTCTAGTCCTGCTGGCCACACTGTTCCTGACACAGGCTAGGGTGCTGTTGGCCTTCTTGGCCACCTGGGCACACTGCTGGCTCACATTCAGCTGGCTGTCAACCAACAGCCTGGAGTCCTGTCCTACCGGGCAGCACTCCAGACACTCTTCTCCCAGCCTATGACATTGCATGGGGTGGTTGTGACCCAAGTGCAGAACCCAGCACTTGTATGAGCTTCAACAAACAAAGCCAATTGGCCTCAGCCCATTGATCCAGTCTCTCCAGATTCCTCTGTAGAAAAACTCTCTTTAACACCGGGCCTATATTTCATGAGCGTTAAAAACCAAAAGAGCTAACAGAAGATGGACACATTCCAAAGAATGTTCTGATCTTCAAAATGTAAGCTCAGACTTCTATTAAACTCTTCTTCCAGTATCTCAGCTTTCTGGTTAAAGTCATACTGAATGTCAGTTTTTCCATAGCAATAAACCATCTTGTTCCTGGCATCGTATTTCCCATATATGAGTTATTGTTGCCCAGAGATAGGGGGGAAAACCCCATCGTGACTGGATTCGTAAGGCTTCCAGATATGGTATGAATTTTCCCTGCTAGCCTAAACATCATCAGCATCAGCTAGTTCGTTATCAATGTGATCTCTTAAAACCCAATATTTAAGTGCTATTGTCATTAAATAGTGCAGTCCTGGAGAAGCCTTATCTTCTCTATTCCCTAGTGTAAAAAGATTAGTGCTGTAGGTGTTAGACCTGTTAAATAATTGTTGTAACGGTTATTATGCTTCATTCTTTTATGCTTCATTCTTTCATGCTTCAGTGTAGTAAACAAAACCACTAGCTGTAAAATCTTTATAAATGAGGGGAATTTTCCAGTTTTGTGGTGCCTTTTGACTTGGGATCTGTTCTGTTATTTCCATTAATCCAACTCACTGAGACAGGACATCTTTCATACAGGGACAACAAAAAATCTTCAGAGTTTTTTGGATTCTGCCTTGGGTTACTGTGTATTCCAACCTGTTACAAGCTGGCTTTATTCTTTCGGCATCAGAAGTGCAGTTAACATTTAAAAAAGTAATTCAACCAGTCATTTAAATATTGAGGTCTGTCTGTTTTGTGACTTGGTGAATCACTAGCCAAAAAAATAATAAATAATCATAAACCAGTTAGAATTGGAAGGGACCTTAAAGATCCTCAAGTTCCATCCCCCCCTGCCCTGGGCAGGGATACCTCCCACTAGACCAGGTTGCTCAAAGCCCCGTCCAGCCTGGCCTTAAACACTTCCACCTTAATGTATGTAAATAAGAGTTGTTAGTCCTTTAAATGTTGAGGTTTCATACCCCAACACTATACCTGCTAATTGCTATGCAGTTTTATGGTTTCCAATATCTGTTGGATAACGGAAGCTTCCATTGTCCAGTAGAGAATATGTTAACCATTTGTGAATTCTGATGAACGCATTTATGAATAACTTCTCTGAATTTTGAGGAAATACTAGATGTGAAGTAAACTTCCTGTTTTACAGTAGAAGTCATTTAGCTTCAACAAAGATGGATTTCTTACATTCAAGTTCGCATCCTTCAAGATGTTCTCTCTTTTCTCTAGCTTTGAGTATAGATATTGAAGAATCCAATGTTGTATTCTTCACAAGAAGGAAAAAAAATCTTAGAATTCCCCATTCCCCAGAACTACTGTCTGGTCAGGATAAGCACAGACTGGTTCATGATCATACCAACACTGCAATTCATAATAGAAAATTTCATCCTAATACTATTCTGTGTCTTTTTTTAATAGATCCTAATGAAGTATTTTTAACATTTTATACAACAGATTGAACCCTTTAGGGTCAAAGAAAATCAGATTAATATTGTGAATTCCCTCCCCCAACCCCTTCCTACCCCCCAAAAAGAACTGAAGTGCTGATCAATATGAAATTTCTTCAGGAATTAACCAAAATGAACTTGAAGTTCAAGCCCAGGGAACTTTTGGTACTTTTAAACTATAAGACAAACTTCATCAGAAAAATGCACAACTTCAGAAATCCTAGTGGGTGTGAGGACTTACTGTCTCCTTGTACTGTTAATGAAAGTAAACCCTGTTGCTGAAAGGTTTCGTTTCAGCTCACTTAGATGTATTAATGTACAAAACAAATTTGGTTTTGTTTCTAGTTTGGAATATATATTGAGTTATCAGTCTCTTTAAACATGCGGTAACCTTATCTGATGAGTTCCTTCATATTTTAGCAATAACCCACTGAATGCCCAAAGTATTACCTTTTATATATATATATATATACACATATTTATCTGAAACAACCTCCTACCTTTCTCCAAGCAGTTTTCACGTTGCTTGTTGAATTAAACAGCTGGCTGAGATGAACAGGTGGAGCTCAAGGTCTCTCACAGCTAGAGAGCCTGGTGCCTTGAAAGTCAACAATTTAGAAGCAGCTTATCCCAGAAGTCCGATTTCTCTCCATCATTCCTGCTGGTTGTCTCCATGAAGAATTGCACAGAGCAGGTTCTAGTACCCCCCTCTCCCATTGTCCCCCTCAGTGTGTAGCCGACTCTTAGGCATTTGAGAAATGCCACAAGATCTCTGTGGAAATTCATGCATCTAAGATTTATTTTTTTTCCCCCACCTGCAAAAGTACGGCCGCCTTCAGGAAGACATGGGGGTTAAAAGCAGATTGCCTGATTTCAGGCAGATTGATATTTCTTCCTTAAAACGAGGAAGCAACCCCTCCCTCCCTCCTTCTCTTGGCCATGTACTCTTCAACAGATACTTAAAAGATAGATGCTTAAAATAAGGACATAAATGTTTTGCGGCTGCCCCAAAACCCGCCCTAACCTTCTTCATTTGAGTGGTCTGTGTGACCATTAATTTAGTACAATGGGGAATCTGGATTTTATCCATCTGTTTCCCCCCTTTCCCTTCCTTCTCCTCATCAGAACATCATCCTCAGGCTCTTTCCCATGCTGGCATGTAGTGGCCGGGGCTCCTCACCAAGAGCAGACCCTTGTTTGGGCACCCTTTGTCACTGTTGTGTCTACAACTAGCCCAAACGTCCTCTGGGGCAGACAGCTGGCTGAGCTGGGTTCTATTGTGTTGCTGCACCTTTTTGGGTTTTAACTTGGGGGGGGAAGCTTTGTGGGACTTGGATGCCCTGGGCCTCTTTGCTACGCAGGGGTCGGATGGGGAGCAGGCAACTTCTGCCAAGTGTTCTTAAGTAACGCTGAGGAAGGGTTGTTATAAACCAAGTGCTTTGCTTTATCGTCCTTTGCTTCTCCTCCTGCCCTACCTGCGCTCAGCGCTGTCTGCCGAGCCTGGGATGACCGGGCTCTCCCCACCGCTCCCCTCCCGCCCCCGGGGCGAGGGTGCCGCCGCTCTCCCCTCGCCCCAGCGCCCTCTCCTCCCCGTCCGCGGGCGGTTCACTCACCGGAGGAGAGCGGGGACCGGCCGGCGCAGGAAGCCCGGGCTGGGCGGTGCGGGGCTCGCAGGGGACGGCGGCAGCCGCGCTCCTCACCGCTCCCCTTCGCCTTCCCCCGTCGGTGTTCGCGTTCCTCGGCGGGGCAGGGCCGAGGGGGAGCGGAGGGGGGATGCCCTGCCCCGCCCCGCCCCGCCGGTGCCGAGCTGGCAGCTGCACGGCCAGTTTCGCCTTCTCCGGTCTTGCGCTGCCGGGGGAAAGAGCTGGGCTCTGCCGATCTCCAGGATGAAGGCTCGGGATCCGGTGTGGCTGCTCTGCGCACTATGCCTTGTCCCGTCCCCCCGTTCCGGGTCAAGTGGCAGCCGGGGAAGCTGCCCCCCTCCTTCCCCGTCCCGTCCTCAGCCGAGAAATTCCCTGCGGCCCCGGAGCGGGAGCTGTGTGGTGGAGGAGCCGCCGCTCCGCAGACACGGCTGGTGTGTTGGCCGGGAGTGGCTGGGGAAGCCTCTGCTCGGCATTGAACCCCCGCGTATTGAAAACCCGTGGCAACAGAGATTACTTCATCGGGGAAGCTGCCCTGAGGGGTGAAGGGACTAATTTATTTCAGGTAACTCCGGGATCAGAAATCAAATCCTGGTTGGTGGCCATCCCAGCGCTCAGTCTAGCCTCAGGGCCATCACTTGCCCTGAGAACGAGCATGTGTTCTGAAGTAGCTTGATATGTGGCAGTTTCTTTTGCTGGAACCATCTAACAAAACTAATTAAAGACAGAAAATCTCAGATGTGGAACACATTATTGTATATCTCTGCTAAACAGATTTTTGTTTTGTTTTGTGTGTGTATGACTCCTGTATGTCCAGTACATCTGCACTGTATTAAGCATACACACAGGGGTTGGGGTTATTTTTTGCTAAGGAAAGCAACTAACTTACCAGTTTTCACTCCTTTTTTCCCCCCTTGCTTTTTAAAATGTTTAGGAATGTGTTGCACAAAACTCTTTGTGGATTCAGAAGGAATATTTTCCTGTATCTTATGTAAGTGGTAAGGAATTCATGCAAAGATGATTTTGCAAACAGCATTGTTAGGCACTTAGTAACTGAATAGTCTATAAAACTAGTGAACAGTATCATAAACTTTGCACAATTCCCTTCCCCCATGAGCTAACAGAAAAACAGGGATACACTTGACTTCCTGCACTCAGTCTAGAAGAATATCTTTTACCAAAAAGTGCATCTCTACCAGTGAATCATAAAATGGTTCAAGTTGGAAGGGACCTTAAAGGTCATCTCGTTCAAGCTCCCCTACCACCACACCAGGTTGTTCAATCCCCATCCAGCTTGGCCTTGAACCCCTCCAGGGATGGGGTAGCCACAGCTTCTCTGGGCAACCTGGGCCAGAGTCTCACCACCCTCACAGCAAAGAATTTCTTCCTAAGATCTAATGTAAATCTCCCCTCTTCCAGTTTGAGGCCATTCCCCCTTGCCCTATCACTCTACTCCCTGATAAAGAGTCTCTCCCCATCTCTCTTGTAGGCCCCTTTTAGGTACTGGAAGGTTGTTCTTGGGTTGTCCTGAAGCCTTCTCCAGGCTGAGCAACCCCAACTCTCTTAGCCTGTCTTCACAGGAGAGGTGCTCTGGCCATCTGATCATCTTCATGGCCTTCCACTGGACTTGTTCCAACAGGTCCATGTCCTTCCTGTGTTGAGGACTCCAAAGCTGGAGACAGCACTCCAGGTGGGGTCTCAGGAGAGAAGAGCAGAGTAGAGGGGCAGAATCACCTCCTGTGACCTGCTGGCCACGCTTCTTTTGATGCAGCCCAGGATGCGGTTGGCTTTCTGGGCTGCCAGTGCACACTGCCAGCTCATGTTCTTCACAGTGAAGGAGTGTTATAGTCATAAACTGCTTTCTTGATGCTATCTTTTTGCTCTTGAGTAAAGTGTTAACTGTCTCATTACAATTATGATAAAACCAGTTTCTTAACAATGTATGCTTGTGTCTTGCTTAACTTGCCCTCTGTTGGAGACACTTGGTCCTGCAGATGGTCAGAGCAATCCTGTTTGAGAACCTTCTCTTTGTTGGTGTTGGTCAGTACCTGAATTATGCTGAGAGGCTTTATGCTGGAAAATGCTCCTTTTGTTTTCATGCCTGTTAAAGAGTTTTGTGAAGAACCACTTCTGGGCTACCTGTTATGCTTACCCATTGCCTACTCAAGGTTGTTTAGCTTCACTTCTGCAGCTGTTTCATACTCAGTCTCTTCCTTATGACTTATTTGTTATGTGCAAATAGGTTTTATGTAGCCTCCTTTGGAAAAACATTATAAGTCAGTAATATTTATAACTTTCTACAGAACACCAAGTTGCAACTGCTGTGTGTGCTTATTCTCCTTTGGACCTCTTCCACCCAAACAACATTTTCTGCAAGCAAAGCCAGAGATGGACTGGAAACATAAAACAAGTGCCACAGTGTTGCTGTGAGATGTTCCTACGTCCCAGCAAACAGGTTTGGAACAAACTTTGTGTCGTGCTCTATATCTCTGTATTTCTCTTGAAATCCTAATTCTTGTGCTGCTTGGCACGCAGAGTTACAAAAGGTATTGTAACGTATCTCTACCAACAAGATCACAGAGAGGCTTATTTAAAAGACTAATTTCTTAAAATACTCACACAAAACTTGGCAGGCTTTCCAAGCCTCCTGTTATTATAAACTTCCAACTTGGATTATTCCTGTCAAAGAAATTTTAGAGATAGCCTTTCAAACAAACTTTGACAGAATGTCAAACAAACCAAATGGATTATGGTTTTTGATATAGTGTTACTGTTTTACATCATCACTAGATATAACTTAGGAAAACTGAGCAAGAGGCCAATAACAGTAAAAGCGTCTGCCGGTGTTTATAAATATATTTAAAGCTATCTGTTAGATGGCCACATTACTTGTTTTTAATACTGCAAATTATTAGACCTCAGCACACTGCAAGTAGTTCAGAAATTGCATTTTTTAATCTAACAATGGTTTCAGCTTTATCATAAATAATGTCCAAATAAACTATTCTGCCCATGCATAGGAGTAAATATTTTCAAATTCTCGTTGGCGCCTGATACGTCAAAAGTAGTAATATGTGACAGATGGCTAAAACTTCTGCTGGGGTTGTTTGACAGTTATTTTTCTCTGTTTCCTTACAGGTTTTTTTCTGTTGATTCTTCGGCTGCAAGCAGTCTTCAGTTGTTGTGATATATGTGAAATTACTGTAAGCTTCTAGTGGTATGCTGGGACTCTTACTACTTCCAATGCAAATAGACTATTAAGATGCTTATATTCTGCATAACTGGACATTTTGTAAGATCACATAACGTCATTAAAGTCACTTAATATTCTCTTTCCTGATGGAAAAGTATCCGATTGAAAGATGAGCTTCAAAGTGCTGAAGGCTTCTTACAACTGTCATAGGTGTCCAAGTGCAGAAGTGAGTATTCACAACTGGTTTATTAAGGTTCCACATGCCACATATATTTGCAAGATGATTGAAATTAGAAACTTTTTTTTATATGACTCGTCTCTTCAAAGTGTGGATGGAAATATTTTCAGGTTTTATAATCAATATGAAAATGCAATGATTCCTGTTTCTTTTTATAGATCAATTTAGATTTTGCTTTACCGTTCTTTCATCTGTGCCCATTTGAGCACTCTGTATGAGTTATAAGTCAATAATTTAGCCTACTGAGCTTATGGTTTCAACATAACTTACATTGACATCCATGGTATGAGCTTATATATTGTTGACACGCATGCTCCCACTTCCAGGGTAAATAAGTAGTTTAGAAGAGTCTTAATAAAAGTAAAAACAGGCTGTGGAGACGTTCTTACCACAGTAAGACTTAAATATCCTTAAATAATTATCTGTTTATCTTATAATGCCACTGATGCTCAAGTTTAACATAGCAACTGTCTTGTTTATGCCTTCTTTGCCATTTCATCCCTGTTTCTCTTAGGTGTCTACAGTTAAACCACCTGGGCAAGAGGTAGAGAAAAGAGCTTTTATCTGCATACACGCTATTACCTAGAAGATTCTCATGCTTAGACCAGCCCAACTTAGAAACTTCTGACCCTCTTCTGCAGTCTTTCCCTCAGTGAGGATGCTAAGTTGAAGCTCTTCTCTACCCAGACCCTAAGCTCCACCAAACTTGTAAGTAAGAGCTTAATTCTGTGAATTTTAATCTCTGACTGAAGTTAGTCAACAAATTCCAATTTACTGAGAGGCACAGGCAGACATTGCAGCTGTATTAGAGCGCAGGCATAAATAAGGGAAACCCAAACTGTGGCTTCTTGGCTGTTAAAAAATGGCATACAGTACTAAGTAAATTAAACCATCCCTTGCTGTTGTAATTCCAGAAATACTTGGCTTCTGAATGTGCTCACCTCCAGGATTGGTGCTTTAACTCTTAATCTATTTACCAAGGAATTTCAGGGCTCTCATACTTCCACTGACCTCACATATGCAGAGTATATCTGTATTTCATGTTTTTGGGAATCTGAGACCATGGGTAGAGTCTTAGTAGCATTTATTACAGCCAGAATGTCTTCTGCTGCTTGTATTTAAAACTAATATAAATTTAAAAATAAGTGTAAATTGGCTCCATGCTTGCCTGGTAAAAATTAACACAATCTGCTAATGTGTGAAAGTATCTTTACTAGGATTTTACTTCACATGTTACTAGCACTGCAGATTTGAATGTTATTCTGAAAAATCCAATAATTTACGAAGGTGTCTTATGAAATTAAGTATCATCTGTGTTGTAGGAATAACACACTCCTTCAGAATCTTTATATTATTCCTTACATTTCTGATGCTACTTATTTTATTGAAATCTCATTTTTAATACCTTGGGAACACATGCACTATAAATGATCTTGTTAGAACACAACTAGAGAAAATTTCTGAATTGTAAGTGGTATTACATCATAACACTTTTGATTAATAATTCTTATACTGAATTGCTATCAGAGGTGCTTACAGTAATAATTAGGATTTCTTGTGGCTTGGATAATGACAAAAAATATTCTAATAGTTAAAAACCTGCTGTGGATGGATCATCTAAATTTTATCACTAGCTCCTTGCTGTTGCATCAGTATTAGTCACTGGTGAGTGCAGCTTTGAGCAAGCTAATAATGTCCTAATAAAAATCTACTTTATGTCCAAGGAATAAAATGTAATTCCCGTGATGTAGGTCATATGCAAGTTACTTATTCACCTCTAGTTTAGACAATGTGAAGTGTACCCATTTCTGAAATGCAACGGGAGATGAGCTGACCAAATTTTAGCTTGAATATTGTGAACTAACATAAAAAAAAAATCTGGAGGACACCCACTGTGTTCCATTCAAATTAAATTGAATAGCCAGGAGATGTCTTTTTTTTTCTTAACTGTGCTATGGATCACCACTGTGTCCAGAAAACTCAATTAGCTAATTTGTGCATAACTTTCTCCACATATGCAATGGAGGCAATAATTAAAAATAAAAGTCAGTGATGTTTCATATGCTACACTGGGCTTCAATTTGGATTGTAACTGGATGAAATTTGTAAGTACTTATGTTACTCTCTAGGAGACAAAATTCTTTAACAACTTAGAGAAATAAGTCAATGATGCAAGGACTTTGTTAGTATTCTTTTGCAAAATGCAAGGATCCAGCTACTTTGAATATATTTCTGAATTAAAAATCCTGAAGGTTTTGACCATCTGATCAGATACATCACACTAAGAAAACATTATTTTCTACAGTTGAGAAAAAAATGCTGTCAAGATGTATGTAATTAACACTACCTAGAAACAAAAAACTAGCTGTTCCCAAGTGCAAGGACTTGTCTTTATAATCAATTTAAACATTTCACTTTTTAACCCTTACAGTTGCAGTTCTGAAATATGATTAAAGTAATGGATGAACAGACACATTTATGCAAAAGCAGACAAAGTGCAAACAACATATGTAACAATAGCTTAAGGAAGGGATGTTACTGAAGCCATTTCCAGATGAGAATGTGATTATAGGAGACATTATGTGTGTAAACTGATAGTTTTTTCCGGGTATTACAAGTTTTCTTAACAGGTTTAAGAAGCTGTAAAGCCTTCTCTGCATCTCGTTTGTGGCACCAGACAGTAGGTTGTTCTTGTCATCTTGTGAACAAATTTGCTTGGGAACCATCGTGCTCTTGAACTCCTAATGAGCTGGGTGGAGAGATTCTTTCCTCTTGACTTCTCTGCAGAGCAGATGTTTTCTTAGCCCTCCTGCGAGTGGTATGTGTGGACTATGAACAAGGAAGCTGTAAAAAGCTGACACTATTACTCACTATTACTTTGGTGTTGAGACTTGGTTCCAGGGTCCCCACCTTATGATCTACTTAAGTACTTCTACAAACATCCACCCAGACCCACCCACCAGTCCCTAACAGCCTTCTGCTTTTGAAAAACATTAATAAAATCACCTCTGCAAGTGAAGATACATTCCTTTTGCAATATTTTTTTTTTTTCCTGAACAGTATTGGCTCTCACATAATTTAGTTCTTCTGAGACTAAGGACCTAGATATGAGTCTCTTTTAAGGATGGAAATGTTTTCACTTGCTTTGTTGGGACAATATTCTTAGGTCATTGTTTGAAATGAAACATGGAATAGTACCTAGGTAGAGGGACTTTATTCCATTAGTTAGTCAGAAATAGTTTTTACTGTGTGTATTTTAGCATTTTGTCCTGGAATAGAACAATGGAGAAAAAAACATTCAAGACACAGAGGTCAGTCATTCTTTATATCTGTGTGGATGTGCTTTAGGTGTAAAGACATGAAGCATAACCTCAGCTTCAAAGGAATCCATTGATTCAAACTGTGACTATTCCTGACTGAGCACAATAAACACAGAACTGTATGCTCATAGAGTAGAAATACTGACTTGCCACTCTGAGACTGAACAATTCAGCCTGTGTTCCCTAGCCTCAAATCATATGAGGTGCAATATGTCATCACAAAGCCATTCTAGGCATTCACATAAGCTGAAGCAGGAGACTTATGAGTTTCAGCTACATTTGTGCAACCTCTATTGATGTTACAAATGCTTCTTCATGAAGATTGTTAGGTCCACCTGTGTCCCGTTTCCCTCTGCTCATTCAGGACAAATGAATTGGGCATGTTAAGTCTAACATCCTGGGTAGTCCAGGAATTCTATGTTGAAGTTCAAATGATACAGACTCTGACTCCACATCCTGGTCTTTGACTTTGGACAAATCACTGCTCTATCTCATAGCTGACATATTTCATAGATCAACACTTTGAAGTGTTACTTTTGTCTTTAGGAGGCTACTTTGATATTAATGGAGAAATGAAATTACTATATGAATGTAGGGTATTTAATCCAGGGCCAATTTTTTGTTACTGTCTATGTAGCCAGTTAATATAGATATAATATAGTCTAGCTTGCCTTTGTGTAAGAGGAACAACTGGCGTTGACTGTTAAGGATCACTCTATTTCTACAACACTGAGTGACACAATGTGTCACTCACACAACTGTGCCATTATGTCTATGGCTTGATTTTTTGAATGGTGCAATTGAGGCTATGGTATTCTCTTGAGTAGCTGGGGATAAACCAGAAAAGATATTTAGAATTTAAGATTATTCTCTTGTCTAATCAGGCTATAATTAAGACTTAGTTATTTTAGGACAGTCTTAGAGTGCTAGATTCTGAGAAACAGAGCACTGAGACAGAAATACAGAATTCCTGTTACAGTTTCAACATGCTAGGTACATGAGGAAATTTTTTATTTAAGTGTAGATCATTATCCTACCTGTCCATTTGGGTGGTCATTTTATTTGGTTATAGGTCAAGCACATTTGCGTCAGAAAATTAACTTCCTAAGAATATTGTCAGAAATTACTCTTACAGTTTTAAAGGTTTGTGGTATGGTAAAATTTCCCTGGAAATCTGAAAATAGTTGTCTTCACAAAACACTTGAGAACTTGGCTGCTATGCCTGTCTCTTGTCTTGTAGATTGTGACAGGGGCCTCTTATGATAAAGAGGGAAATCAATTCTATTTTATAAATATGTTCAGCATTCCTTTATGCTTACAGATGATGATTTCATCTGGAACAGGATGAAACAAAGTTGTCAGAGAAACCGAGTAGCAAAGATAAAACAATCTAGATAAGAAACAGGCTGCTAGTCTTAAAAAGGGCTATATTGTGTTATGAGGGTTGAATGGATGTCATCCAGAACCAGAAAAAAACCCAACCAAAATAGGAGTGTTGATATTTTAAAGCTCCTTGGGGAGGAATGGAATATGGGAGGAAGCGCTGTGATCAGCCACCCAGGGCCTACTAGAGGTGGGAAAGCGTGCCTGTTCCTTGTACTTGAAACTCATCCATCTTCCAGTGGGATGTAGATGGCAATTGGACTGAGATATTACACCCTGGTCTCTCTGTACCAGCTTTTACAAGTCAGAATTGGGAATGTGTCATCTTGTTTGCCTTCTGTGTTCTGTACAGTTGGAGTGAAAGGAAAATCATAGAAATGTAGGTTGGAAGGAACTTCTGGAGGTCATCTACTCCAGTCTCCCGTCAAAGTGGATTAGTGTTGCTCCTGGTCTGGTCAGCCATGGCTTTGTTCAGCCAAGTCTTGAAAGCTTCCAAGGATAGACGTTCCACCATCTCTTTAGGCAGGTTGCTCTAGTGTTGTGCTACTCTACCAGCATGAACTTCATGAAGAAACCACATGTTCAGGCACTTAACAAAAGAGGTTATGGTGCAAGACAGTAAAACGTGTTATGATATGTTCTGTGAAGGCTATTTAAATGGTGAATGTCTGGTGAAAATAAACAAATAAAATATCTGGTAAAATGCAGAATGGATCTCAGCAAAGATCACTACTTAAGTTTAAAAAGAAATATTGGAATCCATGGACCACAAAGTCTGCAGAAACTTCACCAAACTGCCACAATTTCTCAAATATGATGGAAAGGGGCTTAGCTACTTCACTCGCCAGCTCCCTCATGACCCGTGGATAGATTTTTGTCAGGTCCCGTGGACTTATGCCTTCAGGTTCCTTAAGAGGTCTTGAACCTGATCTTCTCATACCATGGGCAGTTCATTTGCAGAGCCCCTGATTTTGCTTTCTGTGACACGGGCGGTGTGGTTTGAGCTCTTGCCGGTGAAGACTGAGGCAAAGAAGTGGTTCAGTAGCTCAGCCTTATCTGAATCCTGGGTGGCCAGGTCTCCTGTTTCCTTCTGGAGAGGGCCCACAACTTCCCTTGTCTTGCCTTTGTCCCTGACGTATCTGTAGAAGTTTCTCTTATTATCTTTCACATCCCTGGCTAGATTTACTTCTGGCTGGACTTCGCTTGCCTGATCTCGTTCCTGACCACTCGGACCATTTCTCTGTATTCTGCCCAGTCTGCCCTTCCCTGCTTCTACCCTCTATAGGCCTCCTTTTTGGTCCTGAGCTTGACCAACAGTTCCTTATTCATGCAGCCCTGCTGGCTATTTTGCCCGACTTCTTTTTTGGGACGCACCTCTCCTGAGCTTGGAGGAGGCGATCCTTTAAAACCAACCAGCCCTCTTGGGCCCCTCTCTCCTCCAGTTCTCTTTCCCATGCTATTCTCCCAATCAGATCTCTCAGGAGACCAAAGTCTGCTCTTCTGAAGTCCAGGGTAGCAAGCTTCCTGCACGCCCTCCTTGCAGCTGCCCTATGAATTCCACCATGATCACTGCAGCCGAGGCTATCCTTGAGCTTGACATACCCCACCACCCCCTCCTTGTTGTCCTTCCAACAGATATTGGGGTGGTTGAAGTCCGCGATGAGGACCAAGGTGTGCAAGCGCAATGCTGCCCCTATCTGTCTATAGAGGGCCTCATCCTCCCTGTCACCCTTATCTGGTGGTCTGTAGCGGACCCCAACTATAACATCACTTGCCCCTGTGGTTCCCTTAATCCTGAGCCATAAGTTCTCTGTCAGGTCTTCATCCATCCCCAGGTGGAGCTCCACACATTCCAGCTGGTCCTTGACATAGAGGGCAACACCTTCTGCCCATCCTGAGCTTCCTGAAGAGTCTGTAACCCTCCATTCCAACACTCCAGTATAAGAGCCATCCCATGATGTCTCAGTAATGCCAATAAGGCCTCAGCCCTGGAGGTGTGCACACATCTCTAGCTCGTCTTGCTTGTTCCCAATGAGGTGTGTATTTGTGTAAAGGCACTTCAGCTGGGCGCCTAATGGGGCTGACTTACTGGCTGGAATGGCTCCATTTCCTTCGTGGTGTTCTTCAGGTGGCCTTCCTTTGTAGTGTTCTGTCTGTGATCCCCATATTCCCTTTGCCTCAGGAGCCTCAAGGCCAGGTCTGATGTTATCACCCCCTCTCCCCCTTCACATCTAGTTTAAAGACCTGTCAATTAACCAACCCTGCCCTCTCTTGGGCCAAAGAAGTCTTCCCTTTTTGAGAGAGGTATCTTCCATTACCTGCTAACAAGCTGGTGCCATATGCATCAACCCACTATCAAAGTTATGGTGGTGACACCAGCCCTGGAGCCACGTATTGATTGATTTCTTCCATCTGCTCCTCTCGGCATCATTGCCTGCCACTGGAGGGAGTGACAAAAAATCAACTGGATCCCAGAATCCTTGTCTAAGTGTGACACTCAAGGCATGGACTTCGTTAAGTGGTCAAGCAAAACTGATTATTGTTTCACTTTTGCAGCATGTATAGTTTCTGTCTTTTGATCACG